>JBBPOE010000345.1:0-28804 GCA_038091295.1 Tylopilus felleus | reverse complement strand
TGTTCCAAGGGAAAACTGATCCTATGTCAGGTTTGATATACGGTTTCTCGTACAGCCTTGCGTATACCTGTGCAGGAACGTTATCCACCCGGTACGGTTATGATGCGCTACGCACAGGCCTCGTCTTGCTCTGCACCGGAGTCGGTGGGTTGTCCCTTTGGGTCTACTTCATGAGGCTTTATATATCATCCTGGTTACAGGCAGCATGTGCGGGAGTACTCTTGGGGGGAGATGGTCAGATATGATGTTAATGAGACTGAAGAACAAGTACGGAGGAAAAATATATCCAGAGGTGGGTGTGCCCATTTGGTCCTCCTCCGTGATCGTCGTCTGAGCTTGGACATCATAGATGCGCCTCCAGAGTACATTGCCAGCCATGGCATTGCTTCCCCTCTCCGCATTGGGATATGCTTGGACTTGCCAAACTCACCAGCCGATCGCTGCCATTTGCGTGATGTTGTTTATCGCTGGGTTTTCTTCGTTGTCAGTTTCCCTTGTGCTTCATTTCCTTGCGGACCGCTGAATCGCTTTCTTTGGATAGGTGGATATTCACTAGTACTCTTGCATATATTGTCGACGCCAACACCGGACGTTCCTCGACTGCTGTAGCAGCGAATAGTGCATATAGAGGAGTCCTTGCATTCATCGCAGCTGAAATTGCGATTCCCCTTCAGGTGAGCAGACTTCGTTGTGGTAGAACGATGTCGGTCATTGAATAGCCCCACAGGATAAGATTGGAGATGGTGGACTGTATAGTTTTTGGGCCGGGTTGCTGGTCATTATGGAGATCCTGGTCGTATTGGTTCTAAAGTTCGGGCATCAATGGCGGGAGAAATGCGAGGAGGCTGAGAGGAAGCACATCTGAAAATATTGTTAATGTAGCTTTATTGGCATCACGGACTCATTTCTTGCAATCAAGACAACTCATGCCTTATACCGAGATTTAGAATTGGAATGATATTGTATCCTTGCAATACTACTAGTCTATCTGGATGTGAAAGTTCGTGGATAGTGGGAACAGCTCAGGAAACGGATGGACTCAAATCTCGGCATTGCCAGCCTGGTCAACGCTGCGTAGTTTCAAGTACACGTCACTCCCTGTGAGCGCCTGAGTACGGATACCGACAGACGTAGTGAAAGCGAGGCACTTACCCCATCCATCCAATGAAAACAAATCGAGCGAGCCACCGAAATATCTCGCATATAACCTGCTCATCGGAAGCCCATATCCCAGGCCAGCAATCGTTCCTAGTCCGACTTGTACACCCTTGCCTGTGATCTCGCCAAAGAGATTACCGTCGCCCGCGCTCGTGCCTCCACCAACGGCGGCACTCCCGCCCACGTGCTGCGCAGCATAAGGTCCACCACCATCGCTGTCGGCATCACCAGCGGTGGTGAATGCATACGAGAATATCCGTGCCATGTTGGAAGGTGATACACCACCTCCCTGGTCTCTAACTCTGATCGAAAGGAAAGGAGAGGCAGGGGAAGGTAGAGGGGAGATCGTTACCGTGACTGGAGGTACTGGGTGCGTGGACGCAGTGCCGTGCAGCTGGTAATGGTGTTCAACCGTCGCTCGGAAGGCGTTCTTTAGTATTTCAGTGAGGATGTATTCGAGATGGACGGGCACGTAGCTTTGGTGACGCGTCAGACCGGCGAACGCAATGGATGGGGGCAGGAACGGAACTCACGCAAACGTAGTGTCTTGATGCCCGTCGATGACCATGGATGGGGCGGCCCCAAGTGTGGCCTCGCAGAGTTCGCTCACGAACGCGCTACACATCTTGACCATAGCGGCGGGAGAGCATGCCATGTCGACGATACCGTAGTGAGATGTTAGACCCATATCTGCCCGACTCTCCAGCGCCTGCGACAAAGCGATGTGTTGCTCAGCCATCAAACGGACGGATATTCGGTTGCGAATGGCACCATCCAAGAAGTTGCTAATTTGTGTTGGAGACATGTATTTGGCGCATTCCTGGAAGCTAGCACGATATGACGGTCACGCGGGTGCGAACCACAGGATGGAAAAAGACGAACCCCTTGGCCATGGTCGGAATGTCATTCCGATGTCTCTCTACCAACTGGCTGAGCTCGGCTACAAAGGACGTGTTCTCTTCGAGAGTCGTGACAAGCGGGTAGTTCGCCAAGAATTGAAAGCTCTCTCTGTAGGCATTGAGCGTCTTTGAAACGTAGGGATTGGTTCCGACGATGAACGGAAGGGCCTCGAGTGCGCGTGCTCGTCTCGCGAGGCGACGCGGGATCTCAGACAAGACAAAGGAGACACTGCGTAGGATAGATTCTGGCGTGAGGGGCTGACCGAAAGCCACAAGCGAGTTGAGTGTCAAGGGATGCGGGGGATGAGCAGCGTAGGAAGTCAGAAGCTGAGATATCTGGGCACTTGGTGGTTCTGGCGTCCGTCGAACGTGAAACAATCTGCGATGTAAACTTCGCGTTGCAGCGACGCGTCTCTGTACAATCGCAGACATGGAGGATAGTACTATGACCCGACCGTGCGCAAGTGGAGCTCCTTACACACGACGTAAACGCCCGTCGACCCATCAATATACCCTATGCTATAAAATAACACGATATATATGTATCTTTCTACTATGTCGCCTACAGGGATCTCTGATGCTACTACCAGCCCCCGATCAAGACGTTCTCCACGGCTCCAGAGAACGAATGTAAGCTCGGCAACTCAGGTTGATTCAACATGCTTTCTGCTTCCTCTTGGTGGTTTGTGTTCTTCTTGGAGATCAATAACCGGACGAAAGAACAAAATTTGTTGCTTACTTGGTTTCGCAGACTCCATGTCCTCAACCGCCTCAGCCGTATAAGACGATGCGCCGCTCACGGAAACGGAGGCCGAATCTTGCCGCCATATTGACCGTCGCGGTCGCGAGTCGTGGGAGGTGGTATCCGGTGCGGGTGAGTGCGTAGGTGGGGGAGATTGCACAGTAGGAAGCATCAAATTGGAATGAGTACTGGCACTAACTGCGGACAATCGGGGCAACCGGATTTTCAGGGTAGGTGTAGATGATGTGGCAGACTGAGTGATTGTTACAGAGGCTTTGGGTGTCACAGGCTTGGAGAGCGATTGTGTAACAGGCAAAGAAGGTGGAGGTGCTGGTGACAGTGGGGTGGGCTCAGATATAGCTACGTCTGACGCGGCAGGCGGAGAAGGTGCACGTTGAACCGGTGCGACAGAACCACCCTCCGCCCTTTTCACAGGAGCTTGCCTGCGTTTCCGGCGTCCCCTACCTGCCCTCCCAGGTTTTTCTGCTCGTTGGGAGGTAACCTACATATCCTTTGAGCCTTGTTGCTTTTATGTCGCAGAATTTGACCTACCAGCTCGGCAGCCCCACTCGACACCGGTTCGACGGACATGGATTCTTCCTTTTCCTTTTCCCGCTTTGTGGCGATCCTTGCCCTCTTTGGTTTAGCGGGAGAAGGGAGGTCGGTAGAGGCTTGTGGTTGTGATGTTGTCTCGGGAGGGGTAATTTCTGTGGTATTCCTAACAGACGATCTGGATGGTGCCTTGCGCTGTTTCGAGTTTAATCAACCCTGAATGAATGGGTAATTAATCAACTTACCTTTGATACAATGGGTTGTGTAGTCTCTGTAGGTTCAACTGTTCTCGGTGGCGGTTCAAGCAGAGATGATTGAGGCTCAACATCGGTTTGGGTGCCAAAATCAACCATAACCCTTTCTATCGCCTGTTGACCTTCTGCGTAGATAGAAGTGGCAGGTCGTCCTGCCGGGGATTTACCTTTCGGCAAAGAGAGATTGCGGAGATCACATAAGAGCTGTAAGGCGACATGAGTTTACAGTTCATAGCCCAACGACCAGAGAGCTTGCCTGTGCGGTGCGCAAATCATCGAACGAAACAAGTGGCCCCTTAGATGACGATGACGATTGGAACAGGCTGTCCTCCTCAACCTCATCCAGAGAGCTCAACGAAGTCAATGGCGATGATGTCACAGAGGAAATATCAATATCTTTCACTCTGTCGTAGAGACACGATTAATCTTTAAGCTTTGAGGTCTAGGGTCTGAAAACACACTCACTTAGGCTCTGGATGTTGTTCCTTGCTAATCTTGCTCCAAAAGTCGAGCATGATGACGCGTTCGGGAACCCTATATCGTCTCCCGTTAATTAACACCTCATCAAGGACGAGCTTGTCTGTCATCGCTGCAGACTGTGGGTGTATAATCTCGACGTTCCCGTTGTTCCATTGATTGGGTTTAGTGATATCGATAGGCGCAACGTTTTGCTTTGGAATACGTCGTTTAGGTTGCTACGTGGATCAAGCATCACGCCCGTGTGTTGAGTGAACCGAACCCCTACAACATAGTTATTGTTAAGAACTCACAAGAACTTGATCAGTGTGGTTTGGACACATCCATCTCTTTCCAAAGGAAGGCATAGACGTGAGAGGGGGGTCAAGACAATCAAGATGAAAGTAAAGATTGCAGTAATCGCAAGAAACCATCGCTCTTCCACTTTCCGGTGTTGAACTGTGTGCGACGGACGTCGACCTACGCGAACGCTTTTTCGAAGGTGCGCATCCAGCAAGACCGCTCGGTAATGCTGACGTGCCACATCTGAAGCACAACACTGGGACACCACTTCTGTCCTTCAATCGATAAGGATCGCGGTCTTCGAGTTGCCCATGACGACTACAAGACATGGGTCGGTAAGGATAGAAATGAGGTAGCCGACTTACTTCAGACGAGGCTGTTTTAGTTCCGAACTATCTACGTAAGTTCCGTTGGCACCAGTGGCGACTGAAAGACAATAAAGTGAGACGCTAGGTTAAAAATTCAGAACCCACGAACCGTCCTTGAAAAAACCTCTGATATCGTCCGGGAGCTGAAACTCTTTAGGGATACTCGTTTGAGCAAGGTGGATGAGAGGGGACATAAAAGATGGTGCGGGTTTAGGTGGCGGGTTCTGCCAAACGCAAATTAGCGTTACATACACAAGGGACGAATGACATACTCTGCGGATAAGACAACTCGGACAAAACCATTTCTCGCCTTCTGGGAGGTCCACTGTTTCCATAGGAGGGTCCAAGCACCAGAGGTGGAAAGCCCGAGGACAGCTATCACAGTAAACTAGTGCGCCCAAGGATCGACATGATGAACAATGATCCTCGTTCAGCTATGCACCAAGATGAAAAACGTGAGGGTAGTACATTAGCTGCGACCCGAAAAGCACGCACCAGACCCAGTGAAGGCTCAGGAGATAGGGAGATCCCGCCAGGTTCTTCCTTCACTCTAACCCCTCGGTCTGTCTCCTTCCCCTTCCCCTTATCTTTTCTCGTCAACCTTGCTCTCTCGCTGATGGTTGGCGGGGCGGTATCTTCACCTCCAGGGAGCGAGTTCGCACGAGACATCGACATGGAAGGGTCGTCTGATTCGGGTTGTACCGGGAATGGGTCGGAGTCTGGGAGAGGTGGCACGCTGGGCTGGCGAGAAGGTGGTACGTCTGGTGGAAGTGGATCGGACGCAGGAAGGGGTACAGCGAGGCTGTGGTTGACACCACCACCGTTGTTCAAGTGTCTAGCACTGGCTCTTTGAGCACGCCCGTTCGCAAGCCTGGATGAGGGTGACGGGCGAGCGACAGAATGGCAAGGTACGCGGGTAATACGTCGACAAGTTGAGTCGTGACGGGGAGGAGTCAGAGAGAGTGCCAGCGGTGTGGACGGAGGGGGGAACGTACCCTTTGTCGACTCTGGCGCGCTTTCGACGGGGGCCGTCGACCTCCAAGATATTGTGAGCGCCGGTCATGAGGCCCGAGAAGGTGGAGCCAGGATCCGATGTAGGGAGATAGGACACGAGAGCGGATGGTTTCTTTGGGTCGCGCTTCTGTGCGGCCTGCTGAACAGACAGCAGGGAAGGTGGACCTGGCAAAATTTCAGTGGAAAGGGAGGGATCCGAAAGGCCCTCGAGGTGGGGCGGTTGCAAGACGGGAACTCCTCGCAACAAGAAAGCCGGAACGTCGGCCATCGAGGTCATGGTTCGAGAACGAGAAAACGACCAAGCGGAACAATCGAATGTTTGTCCGACGTCGAACGGGAGGCCACGTCCCAAGGCGCGACGGACGTCGTGAGCGGCAAAACTACGACCGAGACTCGCAGCGCTCACCCAGACCCCACTGGATGCTCGGAGGTGGCAAGCAGGGTTGCGGCGGTGACGCCCTACCGACAACAATTTTTCGCCAACGCTGGTGCTACAACACATCGATGCTATTTAGTCGTCCTAGCTACCACCGCTCGACCCTTTCTCCATGCTTGCAACCATCCGAAAGCGCTCAAACGATTCTGAACTTGAGGGAAACTTGGGGTGTCGATGAGGCCCTTCTCTGCAATCAGACGAGTCAATCAACAGATCATTACCACTTGTTTCAGAGGCACAACTCACCGAATTTACCTGGACGAATCTGAATGTATTCCCGTTAAACAGTTAGAAACCCTTTGCCCATCATTTGCCAGATGAACAGAGAAAGCAAGTGGACACGCACACACCACCGGACACATCACGCTAAAACAACAGACTCACCGAGCCGACGTCACGAAGGGACATGCAACGATTTATCAGAGTCACAACTCTCTTCAGCAGAAGACCCTTCGGGAGCTGCACGGTCTCGGGGTCGCAAAGGCAATCCTTCAGATCCCTTTTTAGACTTGGCGAGGAGTCGCCTGTGCAATCGATTTCCTCGATGCGCATCCCAATGCTGTTCTTCAATCATGACTGGTCTGTGGGGATTTGTTGTACACACTTGGCAGACGATTTTCCGTCTCGCTCGCAGGACGTCGGAGGGGCTAATAGCGCATCGTGAGACAATGTTAATGCCGCTCTCACGGGAAACGACCCGCGCACTCGACGGATTTATTCTGATTAGCAATCATTGCGCTTGCAATCGGGGATAATGATGCGGGAGGTGGTAGCTCTTCTTCTTGTAAAAAAGCTAAGAAACATTATCAGTTTTAATCATATGTACTGATCCAGCTTACAGTTCGTGATTGATTCAGCAACGGAGAGAACATTTGAGGTCCATGTCTCTCCTAAAACTAGCAAGAAGAAACAATGTGAACCACGATTGATGGGTTACTAGACAAGTGCCTACCTGTGGCATCGAGGATATACATAGAGGCCAATGGGATCTCGTTTCCATACTGTGAGCTGGCACTGTGTATTGCGGGAAGCAATTTGTTCCGTAGCCACGTAACCTGACGTTTAGCATATTTGCGAGTCGACTGTTTCATGTTTTCTACCGCCTTGTCGAAGGCTTTCTGAGAATCAGGACCATTGGGCATCGAGAGGAACTCGCGGAATTCCTTGAATCCTATCCGCAAATATAACGCGTGTTCTCATGGGAAGGAGGTTCCGCGCACCTATACATTGATAGATGCCGAGCGTATAATCTAGGTCGGTTGCGGAAGAACCCGGCTCGTCATTCACGTCAACTAAGGAACTATTGACTGCAGGTTGCGACAAGGAAAGAGTATTTTGCAGAGACCTTATTTCATCGAGCAGACCTTGCTTCATACAGGAAAGTCAGTCGGAAGACGATACAAGTAGAAAAGACCAGCAAACCTTGATCATGTCGTTAACTCTTTCATCGAGACGAGGATTCAGTGCTGAAGGCTGCGCATAGATCCAGAAGCAAAGGGTTCGATAACTTTATGAAGAAAAAGCTATTTCACACGGTTCAAGGTGTAGTACAAGCAAGGAAAACCCACCGAGGGATAAGTGGACTCTCCGATTGCTCACTTATAATCTCGCTTGGCGTTCTCCTTGTCTCTTTCATGATTCGCAGACTGCGCAAGACTTTGCGAGTATCTCTCCAATGCCATCGAGATGCTACCGGGGGATCCAAAGCCTGCAGCAGCTCATGTAGTGAAAGTGCATCCTCCGGGAGAGTGACCGCATTCGGTGGGGATTCTGGAAGTGCTGCCCACAAGTTTAAAAGTTTGGGTGTCAATTTCGAAACGGAATCCTCTAAAGAAGCAGACATCGAAGAACCAGGGATTCCAGGTGGTGAATTGAAGTCTTTGGTAGCCAGTCGATTAGGGAACAAGAGATGTTGAATCCAGTACGACGTTCCACCAACGATGATAGGGATTTGATTCGTTTTATGTGTCTCTTCAATCTGTCACGCAGGCATTAGATGGTACTTTTTCGATCATTGACACTCACCACTTGGATGGCATCATGTACCCATTGTCCAACGACGTACTGCTCGCCTGGCTGTTTAAAGTCCATAAGGAGGTGGTCCACACCCATACGTTCCGCTTGAGGGATCTTATTGGTGATGACGTCCATACCAGTGTAGACCTGCATGGAATCGGAATTGATGATACGTGCACCACGCCATTGATGTCCGCCGGAACGATCTTGATGGATTTCTTGACCAAGTTTGAGTGCGAGCTCGACTCCAAGCTTGGACTTTCCGACACCAGTCGTGCCACAGATGGCGATCAATGGCTTCAAAGAAGTCATGCTGGGGGTGGCTGGGAGAGATGTGGACCACGAGAAAACCCGACAAGGGATCAATCGACGGCACACTTCCGGTCGCTGCACAGCTAGCCTCGGAAACACTGACTGGTTTGGCTCTAGCTTATGGGTGCTAATGGAAAGTCCGCAACCACTAAGGCTCAGTCGAAACTGGTGCAAAGCATGTTTTTTTCCACGATTATTTGTCGTCCTGCAAATTATTTGTTTTTACTCTCAAGTTCCTGCCACTAGCCATGTCCTCCGTCGTTCGTTCAGTAGCTCGGGTATCGCTTTCGAACCTGAGACCAGCCTCTGGTTCATTACACAACGTACGCTTTTTCGAGGTTTCGTTTGCAGTATAAATGACATCTGGTTAGCAAAAACGCGTCGGGCGAGGTCAAGGCTCGGGATATGGCGGCACGTCCGGACGCGGTCACAAGGGCCAGAAAGCGCGCTCCGGTAACGGCAAGCCCAAGGCTGGGTTCGAAGGCGGTCAGACGACAATACTTAAGAAGTTCCCCAAGAGGGGCTTTGTCAACCCGTATGTATTCTCACATTTCTATAGCCCCTTGAAGTCTCATGCTGAACTCATGCAGGAACCACAAAAGTTACACCGCAGTTAATCTAGACCGTCTTCAGCATTGGATAGACCAGGGCCGTTTGCATTCAACACCAGAAAAACCAATTACAGCAAGGGAACTACTGCTGAGCGGCTGTGTGCACAACGTGCACGACGGCATTAAACTACTGGGTAACGTCCGTGTGTTTATAATCTGAGCCATCTTGCGCTGCATGTTCATGTTCTAATGCGTAGGGTGCGGAGTTCTTGAAGGGAGCCGTGCACATCACCCCTTCTCGTGCATCCAAGAGTGCCATAGAAGCCATAGAAGCCAATGGGGGTACCGTGTTCTGCCAATATTATAATTCCCTTGCGCTGCGCGACTGCATCAAGGGTCGAACAGATCGAATTTCTGCTGCACCAACTCGTCGTAATGACATCAGTGCGTCAAATCAGCTCTCCGACGGTTTGGTTCCTGACATCCTCTCCAGCATGGTATACCCAATGGCGAAACCGAGGTTACCTCTCCCCCGAGGCAGTGGAACAGATGCCCCTTGCGTCGGATCGCTGGAGGGAGTTGTCAAAGCAACTTCTCGCGTTCAAGACACAGAGCTTTTCGAAAAAGCCTATTGTTCAGCCAACAGAGTAGGATCTCATCAATATACTATACATCCGTTGTAGGCTCTGCTTCCATTCTGTCGGGCGAAATGCTGCGAGTACGTGAACGATACGATAACTGCGACGGGGAACGTGAACGGGAGCGTGAGCGTGAAGGAGTTTTCGACACATATCGCCCATTCACAGAAGGTGAACGATCCCTTCCCGCGCTTGGACTTCTTGACCTGGAGAGGCTGCGACTTGTACTACGGCTTCTGCGACTTGCTCCGTCATCGCTCTTGCCTTCCATCGCATCCAGCAATCGACTCTTGCGTGGACCTATTTCACCATTCTCTTCCAGCGTCTGCCGCTTGGCTATTCGTGGTAAAATGATGTCGCATACTCTTTCTTCAGTGAGTAACTTGTAAATAAATTCGTCAAAGTAGGTTAGCGAGTATCCAGCTGTAAAGGTGTTAACGAGGTTTACGAAAACAACCAAGAAACGTACACATGTCCCGATACCTTAGCCTTCTGTAATCCTTCATAAGTGGTTCGAGGATTTCGTATACTTCCACTGCACGAAATGTCATCCGGACGTACATCGCTGCGAGTGCTCTCATGTATCTAATAATAAGAAGGTCAAGACATGTTATCCAGGGTGAAAAACAGGAGCTGGCGTACTTGAATTCGTCGGCCTGAAGATACTCAATCAAGATTTCCTTCTGGGGTTGGATTTGTAAAAGCTTCAGAAGCAAACTAAGGAATTCGGTGGGACGTTGATTGCCATAGACTCCCCCGATGCAACGGAGCTCGATTGCCTTGTCAATGAGCGACTCAGCTGTAATTTCTTCAATGAACCAGACCTCCAGTACGTTACAATAATGAACACACCTGTCAACGCGAAACAATGTTCCTTCCAATACGTCGACTCCCATATCCGGTTTCGAATCACAGTTTCTACTAAGAACTGAGCGGATGAGAGAGAGGGAGATGCAGAAAGTAGAGCAAATACATACCTGTGGATTCTGGCCGTGAATAGCCAGTGCACCTTTGATTGTCGTGTTTGCCATAGAAGTTTGTGGTGAAAGGGGAGTGATGATAAATCACTGTGAAAGAGGTTGTTTGCATTTGTTAGGATCAGAAGGATTTGCCTTATTTGACTGATAGCGTTCTGGGGAAAGTTGGTGTCGACTCCACATAGAACCCCACCGGCAGGACGCAATTTTCTGTTCAAATCCTCTTATTACATCCATTGAAGAATTCAAAATTCTTCCATGTCGCTTAATGTATACAATTACCGTGTCAGGTGACTCAGATCAGTCGCATTCAACACCCCTTCGAGTAGTATATTACTAAAGAGGATCCATCATATACGAATCATCATCTGTCGGAAATCATAGGTTACAACTCCTCCCAGACGGGCCTCGTCAGCTAGTCTACCCGTCTTGTCAAACCTCGTAGCAGGCAAGAATCCTCAAAAGCAGCAGCATACATTCTTCCTGAGACTATGCCCCGTTAGATGCGTACCTCAGTCCTCCATAGCCCACTGAGGGAGCCACTCCTCCCAGTCTTCCCACGCAGCTTCGCCATGTCCACAGTCAGGATGGTGGTCACGTCCTTGTCGAGGGTCAAGAATGATCGGTAGGACATGCAGCGCCCCGTTGCGAGTGGTGATATCAAATGGTCCAGCGTGATGACCATTGACTTTGAGGGTCGTAAAGTATCGCGGAAAGCCAGGCAGAGGCAAGTTTACTTCGTAGCGCATGACATGGACTTGGAGATTATGATCCGCGAGGAGTGATGGAAGGGTAGCGTTGTACTCGTAAACAAGTTCCAGAAGAAAACCAGCATTGGTGTACGAGACGGAATTTTCTGTGTCCTCGTCGAAGGGAAGGGGGACAAACTTCGCCTCGGGTGCATGTTCCACGATGGAGCGACTGGACTCTGTGGCATCAGGTGCCGCGCCGTGGATGTAATCTGCAAGATAGTTGAGGATACTCTCTCATAACGTTGGTCCATATACACTGACCGCTATGCAAAACGAAGTTGGGTATAATGTGATACTCCAATAATTTCTTCAACGCCTTCTCGCCGAATGGCGAAAACAGGTACGACTTCAGCTTCTTTGGAAGTCGCTCGAACGCGTCGGATGTAGGGACAAACGCAGTGGTTGCTCTTGCACCCTCGAACTGAGCCTCATCCTCATCGTCCCCACAACATTGCCACCGGTCAATAGCACCTGTGAGACCGACCCGCTGCATGGCACTGGTCTAAAGAAACGTCAGAAGAAACCGGGACCACGATACCGAGTAGACGAGTTGCTTACATAGACAGAAAAAGCCTCTGGCACAAAAAAGGTCTCTTGAAAGATCGATAGAGGGGGTAACAGAGGATGACTGATTTGGTGGATAACACCTGGTATAGGATCTCAGACAAAAAAACTACAACTGCCACGAATTCCGCTCACCGTTCTTGGCTTTGATATCTCCCTTTGTCACCTCTACAAACATATTGATCTTCAAGCGACATGGGATTAGGGTCTTGAGAACGCTCAACCTCAGAGGTTGCGAATCCATTGAGCCGTCGTCGAGCGTTAAGTTAGTAGCGTAAGTAGATCTCTGGACGAGGTCTGCAGTTTCGTATGAATCTGGGAGGATATGATACGCAATGATCTTGCGGATTATGCGTGCTAGCGTTTCTTTACGTTTCTCTTTATCGCAGGTTTCAGGCTCTTCTTCGAGTTCCTCGGCTAGCTGGACAAGGTATCCAAGGTCATAGCTGACACCACTGAGATCGTCCGCGAGGGAAGGAACGAGGTTCTCGTCGTGCCTATGACCCCCGTGATGAGGTTTGTCAGGCAGCTTAGAATTTGGCAAAGCGAAGAAGGTGATGCTGGCAAATGGCCCAGGTCAGGTGCTCTTTCGCATGACGATCGAGATCCGCGGACACACCTCTTGGATGGATCGCTGAGAAGGTCGACCACACTTTCACTGAGGTCGATAGCCTTCAGCAAACGCGAGTAACTGGTTCGTTGTGAGCGCCTTCCCATTCACTAGTTCGCTTCAAATAGCACTCACTGCGCGTCAGCTTTCAGTATCTGGTAGATGGTCCTGTTGCATTCTGCAGCAGCGCTTAGCTGACTCAGGTGTCCAACAAGGCCGTCCAACGGAATTTGACCGAACCATGGTACAGTTACGACAGGCAGCGCAGAGACACTGCACGCGAAAGCGAGCGTCAAGAGTCTGGCAGAACGCATGTCGTCTTTCAAGCGAGAGGAATTAGTGTTGGAAGAATCTAGTGGCTGAGAGGAGCCTTAAGTCCATGAGGTAGCCCTCCCAAATGAATGGACATATATGTGACCAGTCACGTAAGGTCACTCCACAGCATTTTGCTGCGGTGCGAGGTTTCAATGCGGCTTCCTCATGTTGGACGTCCAACTGAAATTCTAAGATTTGACAACTACGCCGTATCTCAATGCCGTCTCAGCGCGAATGCGTACGTCCTGCTTGACTGAGTTTTCCGGTGGTCATAGAAGGGGTGCTCACCTGAGTAAAACGAGCCCTGATTTATCAGCAAGTATTCCGTTCAGTAGGACCGAGATGAACTTGGTCCATGAACTTGTGAAAGTGATATTACGTCTGGTAAGGTACAAAAGGGAAGGTCACATTAGTCTACTCCACCATTTGACGGAAGCGATCTTGGATCTCCGCGTGCAGAGCATCCAGCTTCTGCATAATTGGTTCTTTGCCTTGCGAGGGTGACTAAGAATGCACACCAAGAATGGAAAATCAATGACAGCTCCACCACATAACCGTACGCCTCACCTCGAACTTCATCTGAGAAAGCTTGAATACCAAGTCTCCAGCAGCTTCTCTGACTTTAGCAAACGTCAAGTCGCCCTGTGCGGTTGCCTTCAAGGCGGCATCGTAGAACGTAACATAATTCCTCAACATTGCATGTGTCTTGTAGAAAGGGCAGTAGCGATCATACTCGCTCATACCGTTCTGTTGCAAGAAATCTTCCTTGAGCATTCTTGCAACCTCGAGAGTGATCTTGTCGTTCTCGCCAAGTGCGCTCTTGCCAACGAGTTGAACGATCTCCGCAAGGTCTTCTTCCTTTTGAAGGATTTCTTTTGTACGCATGCGGAGCTCCACGAAACCTGGTGTGTTGCGCTCGTAATGGGGTTCGAGCACTTTGGTGTACTTCGAGTACGACAGACTCCAATTAACCGATGGAAAATGTTTACGCTGTGCCAATTTCTTATCAAGGCCCCAGAAGACCTGGACGATTCCGAGTGTAGATGACGTGACTGGGTCGGCGAAATCTCCACCAGGTGGCGATACACTGACCGCCTGGTCAACAGAGTAATATTATGATAAATTCATGGTAAACTCACGCTCCGATAATGGACACTGTTCCCTGTCGCTGTGGGCTGCCCAGACATTTAACCTTGCCCGCTCGCTCGTAGAAACTCGCGAGTTTGGCACCCAAATACGCAGGATAGCCAGAATCGGCTGGCATCTCTGCAAGACGACCAGAGATTTCACGGAGGGCTTCGGCCCAACGTGAAGTTGAGTCAGCCATCATGGAGACATCAGAGCCTTGGTCACGGAAGTACTCCGAGAGCGTGATGCCCGTGTAGATGGACGCTTCACGCGCAGCGACAGGCATGTTTGACGTGTTTGCAACAAGGGTGGTGCGCTTCATGATGGGTTCTTGACGGTTGTCGACTTCCATCGTCAGCCGAGGGAACTTTTTGGGGATTAGCAAGTAAGTGCCAATAAGCGTCCAGAGTTTTTACCTCCATCAAAACTTCGGCCATCTATCATAGTAATATGAGCAGGGGCGAAACAGCGTATACAAAACTTACCTCATTTCCCCGCTCACCGCATCCGACATAGATGATGATATCAGAATTGGAATACTTGGACAACGCTTGAGAAATGACAGTCTTGCCGCATCCGAAGGCACCAGGGATGGCCGTGGTACCACCTTGGACACATCTTTGTATGATACGTTTATTAAATGACTTGAGAAGGTTAAACAACCCACGGGAAAAGAGCATCTAGGATTCGTTGGCCAGTCAACAACGGGTGATCTGCTGTCAGCTTCTCGGTGACCGGCCGAGGTGCGCGGACAGGCCATAATTGCATCATCGTGTGTTTGGTCGTTCGACCGTTGAATTCAGTTTCTAGAACAATGTCCTGAAGTGTGTGATTGAGGCTTTGAAGGATAAATAGAAAACCATGGATACAAACATCGACAGCATAACTTCCTTTTTCCGTAATGTGTGTGATGGTACCAAGTGCGCGAGGTGGTAGCATGATTTTGTGATTGTGTACAAGTGAATTCTCGTAGACGGTACCAAAGATATCACCCCCTGATATGTGATCACCAACCTACACACTGTCATAAGAACGTCGAGGCTGAAAGTCAAAAAAGAAATACTTTAAAGGATACTGGGGTGAAGTCCCACTTGAGGGAACGATCAAGCGCTTCGGTGTTTATGCCACGTGGAATATAGATGGACTTGGAGAGTTCTTGGATGAACTGAATGGTCACATGATCGAATCAGTCTATTAACCCGATAAACATGCAGCGACTTACACGCAATGGTCTTTGAATGCCATCGACGATGTTACCCATCAGGCCTACAATAACTTGAGTATGACATAACAGCTACATGGGTATTTCGTACCTGGTCCCAACTCTACGCTGAGAGGCTTGCCAGTTCTGAGAACAGGATCTCCAACTGTGACACCCGATGTCTCCTCGTATACTTGGATGGTTGCTTTGTCCGCCTCTATCCGAATCACCTCTGAAATAAAAGTTAGTGATGCAAAGCAAATTCACAAATATGCTACGGATTTACCCCCCACTAGTTCATCATGTCCAACGCGAACTAGCTCATACATCGCGGCGCCAATCATGTTCTCTGCGATCACGACTGGGCCAGAGACGCCGAATACATGACCAAAGCGCGATTCGCGGTCTTCATCTGCAATCTTTGGCAGGTCGCGCTTTGCGTTTTGTAGTGCACCAGCCATCGTCGTTAGTGATACAGAACGACGGCTCAGAGCCACCCCATCATCCCAAAGCGGAATGTGAATTTGTTCGGAAATAGCCGAGGCGCGTACGCCCATGACGCGTCCCCGTCCTAACGTCAGCACGACCCACTACTCGACCTCCACGATGCCTCCTAAAGCGTAAGCTCACTGGTCGTCGTTGCACGGGTTACGCTGACAGAATTCGTAGTGACTGGGATAAATGTAAGTCTGATTGTGCCGCCCATCACTACGTATTCACGTTGCCCTTTGCTAGATGAGAAGAGAATAGACGAGAAGGAAGAAAAGATTCAAGGCAAGTCATCATATCTGTCAATCGAACGATCCCTTATACATCCTTTAGTGCTAACGGATAGCGATATCCAAATTCTCAAGACCTATGCACGTCGCACCCTTACGCATCTCGTGGCAGTTAATAACGCATCTTGTAGGGTCAAGGTCCATACGCTGCCAAGTTGAAAAAGACCGAGACAGACATTAAAGAAGTACAAAAGCGAATCGACGAGAAGCTCGGTGTGAAGGAGTCAGACACTGGTCTAGCCGCACCGAACCTATGGGACCTCATTGCTGACCGTGCACGAATGGGCGAGCACCCCCTCCAAGTCGCGCGTTGCACAAAAATTATTCCCGTGGATCCTAAGAAAGCAGAATTGGCTCGCGCAGTAAATCCCGCTGGAGCTGCACAAGGTCAGAAAGGGGCTGATGAGCAAGACAAATATGTCATCAACATCAAGCAAATCGCAAAGTTTGTTGTCGGATTGGGTGAACGTGTGGCTCCCACTGATATTGAAGAGGGTATGCGTGTTGGGTGGGTGGCGTCGTTCCATGACCGTTATAGCGTCCCAATAATTTTCATATAGAGTCGACCGGAATAAATACCAGATTCAGATACCCCTACCACCAAAGATTGATGCCTCAGTCACGATGATGCAAGTGGAAGAGAAACCCGATGTCACGTATTCCGACGTCGGTGGTTGCAAGGAGCAAATAGAAAAGCTTCGCGAGGTTGTGGAGACACCCCTTCTTTCGGTATGTTTTTTGCAAAGAAACGTTCCATCTGCTCACCTCGGACCTAGCCAGAACGTTTTGTCAAGCTTGGTATAGACCCGCCCAAAGGCGTTCTTCTTTTTGGGCCACCTGGGACTGGCAAAACTCTCTGTGCCCGTGCAGTCGCCAACCGTACCGATGCAACCTTTATTCGTGTAATTGGGTCCGAGCTCGTGCAAAAGTATGTCGGCGAAGGTGCTCGCATGGTCCGCGAGCTCTTTGAAATGGCACGTTCAAAGAAAGCCTGCATCATTTTCTTCGACGAAGTCGATGCTATTGGTGGTGCACGATTCGACGACGGTGCGGGAGGAGACAACGAGGTGCAGAGAACGATGCTAGAGTTGATCAATCAACTGGATGGGTTCGACCCTCGAGGGAACATCAAAGTGTTGATGGCAACGAACAGGCCAGATACATTGGATCCTGCGTTACTTCGGCCAGGACGTCTTGATCGGCGCGTGGAATTCTCGTTACCTAATAATGAGGGACGCGCGCATATTTTGAAGATCCACGCGCGAAGGTATGTCTATGTTTCGTCACCCTATTGAATCCCCTAAACTCAACAAATGTATAATCGAAGTATGAGCGTTGAAAGGGACATACGGTTTGACCTGATTGCGCGCCTATGCCCTAACACCACTGGAGCGGAGTTGCGGTCGGTGGCTACCGAGGTAAGTCGCCCCAAATTACTTTTCAGCATGGTGATTTATGTACATAACCTCAAAGGCTGGTATGTTTGCGATTCGTGCACGGCGGAAGGCCGCAACGGAGCGTGACTTCTTGGATGCAGTAGAGAAGGTTGTGAGACAAGGTACCAAGTTCTCCTCGACGTACGTCAGCCTTTCCTTTCCTCGCGTGCTGCGGCCACTAATTTTGATAATATAGACCGTTATATCAAGTATACAATTAGTAGGCAGTCCTGGACTCGTACATCGTTATGTATTTTATCTCTTCCCATTGGATCGTTTCTGAGCCGCTGGCTGACAGTGGCACTAAAGTATATCACGATGCAGGCAGACCGTTGCCCTGCAGTGTTTTCGGCTTTTGTTGTCTCGAACCAGGCATTCTAGGAAGTATGAGGTGACACCAAGTGCAGCACTTCGGCCTTCAGAGAGGCAGCACAGAGTGGATGGCACGACAGTGACATGGATGCTGCTCAGGTTTATAGTATTTGATATGTACAGTAATTTCTTCCATTCCTCTATACTCGGGAATTGCGGCGCAAACCTTACTTGTTAGATGGGCAGCTCCATTGGTAGACGGATGATGTGACTGTCCGATGAATGATTAAATGACATTTTAAACAAGCTATTAAAAGGTCACTGGGGGTATAAAAGTGTGCGTGCAACAATGAAGGGCAAGCGCGAGGATGAGGGCGAGAAAGTGATGGCACAACGTGCACAATCGTGCTGAGTTGTACCATTGCTTCTGTACCCTCGAGGGAGAGGGCGAGGGCGAGGGCGAGGGAGGACGAGGACGACGGCGAAGGAGTGGGAGAGGGCGAGGACGATGGCGAGGGTGACGGTGACGGTGACGGTGAGGGCGACGGCTACAACGAGGGTGAGTGCAGGCTCCTTCCCATCCTTGTGCTGGAGGGTAACCTATATAATTGAACTCAGCCTAAAGGGAGGTCCGCGAGCCGAGAAGCTCCCAAGGGTCGGGGTCGGAGTTCGGACCTAGAAGGGGCTATCTACCAAGCTCATGGCGACCACCAAAAAGAGTCGCGCGAACCTCTCACGTGTGTACGAAAAGCTACATTTGTGTACGCCTAATCACTCGAAAAGAGTTGCTGGTAAGTAACCGACTCGGATGTCCTGGAGTTTCATCGGCTACGTTTAAGTGTTTCACTGATCCGGGCCACGTTAGTCACTCGTTACGGTGCATGCATATGCAATAGACCATGTTCTCGGCACCCACGTAAGCCTCACACCGCAAGGTCCCAGAAACCGTACAACATAGGCATTGGTGGGTACACGGAGTGAAAAATACCCCCACCCCAGCCTATTTTTACCCAGCCATGTCTTCCCTCCAACGCCTTGTATCACCTAAGCTGCCAACTGCCCTTGCAACCCATGCACATGTGGCTCTACCTGGCTATGATCTCTGGTTGCACAATGTATACCTTCGTTCCTATGATTTCCCTTGCGCTCATACCGGGTTCAGATCGACAACATCCACGTCCTGCCGATAGAAATTGATGTCCCTAGGTTTGAGGAAGCTCTGTCCAAAGCTCTGCAATCATACCCCCACGCTGCGGGCCAGCTTCGATGCAAAGATCAGCATTGGTCGGTGAGTTGATTCTCCGGGACCAGCTGGACTCGTATCTCACACTTCTTAGATTGAAATTACCAATACTACTGTTCCCGTCGACATCGACTACAAACTTGACATGAACTCTGACTCACTTTTGAATGGGGACTGGGTTATCCAGGATGATATATCCCCGTTCCTTAGCCATCAACCTGTCGGTGCTAACCTTGTAAACGGAGGTGCTCCTCTCCTTCGTCTTAAGTTGACCTTTTTCAAAGACGAAACTTGTATCGGTGTCTCTTGGCATCATACACTTGGTCTGTTTCTTTTCCTGATTACATTCACACGCTTCTGATCGCTCGACACTAGGTGACGCTATTGTGCTATTGCGCTTCATGCACACGGTCTCCCAGTTTTATCAAGGTCTACCCCTACAGTATGCAGCCCCTACGTTCAGGAAACACCACTTTCCGACACCGTCGTCTTCTATCGTTGCCGAGTATTGGCCCCGCATGCCCCATTTGCACGAAACTTGTTCCTTCAGCGAACTCGGAGAACGATACGCTGAAGTGTTGAAGAATGTCGAACATTTGAGATGGCGGTTCGAAACTCACGACCTCGCAGAGCTTCGCTCGGCACTCTCCCAGAACGAGGGATATCTCTCGAAGCAAGACTGTCTTATCGCTTACCTCGTCGCTATTTTAAATGATAATGGAAGCACACCTGTGCAAAAGGTCACGAACACATTCAGCGTAAGTAGTTTCGATGCTTGACAGTGGTGGCCTCATCTGTTTTCAGTATCGTCACATTGGCGCTCCGTTCATTGACGAGAATGTGGCAGGCAATCAGATAAAAAATGTCCGTGTCAGTTTTTCGCTGGGATCGATGAATAATACTGAGTTCAACCAATGGCAGGCTCCTACTACTATTCCGACAGATATGGCTGGAATTGCTACCGCCCTTCGACATGCGCTTGTGCAAGCCAGGGAACCCAGTCACATCCATGACTGGACGGCAGTGGCAAGCAACTACATGCTCGAGATAGCGAACGCCGGAAAATCATTCTTTTTTGGCCCTCGTGACCATGTCGTAACCGTCAACTCAAACACAGTGTAGGTTGTGTCGATTTTGCAATGCGGCTCAGCGGATTATATTTTCCCGTTAGGATCGACTGGTGTAGTGCACACTTTGGATGTCCTGATGGTTCCCGGTTCCATTCGACCGGAATGGGCAAGCACTATATAAGAAGCTTCAGGTCCAATCCAACGAAAGGGGATGACGGTGTATGGCAAGCTCGTCAATCGGTGGATGTCTCGATGGGGGTGACAGCCGAACTGAAACCAAGGCTCCTTGAAATTCTTGCTCGTGGCGTCCAACACAACTATGTTCATCAATCGTAACTGACATCGCGCGCCGCGATTACAACAGTCGGTAGGTTATGCTTGGTTACTGGTAGATGTATGATTAACGGCTCGTACCTCTTAACAGCCGTAGATGAACCATGATACAAGAGATCGTTGTGTATGCAGAACATCGTCTACTAATATCTATACAAGCTGAGTTGATCACTCTAAGCACTACTTGGAGTTTCTGAACACTCGTATGGATCATGATTACGCGTACTCACGAATTTGAATATCACTTAGGACGCCTGTGTATGCAGCACCTTGAGTGAGCATACTAAGTAACGGTGTTATGGCGTGTATAAAAGTATTGAAGGGTACTTTCATCTGTCCATAAGCCGCGTTACTTGTTCCCTCCAGCCGTTCTCCCAATCATCCCAGCAGATTGCAAGCAGCACCGTGTGTCTACCCAGTGTACCCGGCTTTGGATCACCCTCTCTTATGTCCTCGCCATTTCCCACTTTTCCTCGGCCACCTATAAAGACTCTATCCCACCTCAGCCGAGCTTCCCTCTTGAACCCCATCCTCTCCGCTACCCTGATCGAAGCCTGGTTTCGCTCTGAAGCTTGCCACTGTACGCGCCTCAGTCCGAGTCCCGGTGGTGAAGCCGTAGGCAGGTCTAGTGCGTAGCGGAGAAGCAAGCCCACCGCGTTCGTCGTGACGTGTGTCCGCTGAAACGGCGGGAGAACGATGATGAAGCCAACTTCGATGCTAAGGTTCGTAGGTGATCCGTGGAGGTATCCGATCGTGCCTGCAAAGTCTGCAGAGGAGGGCGGCGCGTCTGTCCCGTCGTTCACGGTGGGGTGTGACCGAGTTTTATTGAGGATAGCGTAGAGGATCATGCCCGGGTTGGGTTGGATCCGACCGAGGATGAGGTGTTGAGTGAAGGCAATGGAGGAGGAAAATGATCCAAAAGGGAGGTGTTGGTAGAGCTCTGGGTGGGATGAAGAGCCTTGGAAGAAGATATCGGCATGTTGAGCAGGCTGGGGCGTGGACGATCATGCATCAGTCAATCGTTGGATCAGAGTTGCTAGATCTCGCCGATCGAACTTACAATGAAGGGCGTCAGTTTGACGCGGTCGTTTTCGAGCTCCCGGACTGGGAAGCAAAAATTGACGTCGTACGAAGCGGGCGTTGAAGTCGACATTGGCCTGTGGCAGGGCGCTCCGTCCCATCTACCGATTATCTTGTAGATCTTATCTTATCTGCGGTCTTTGGGCGGCAGAACACCAGTTGCAACTTGAAGCGGCAGACTGAGGTGTCCGGGCATTTGATGGTGAATAAGGTGCTTGGGTGGTTTATACGGGCGCCCGGTCGTCTGGTTCACAGTTACTAATTACGTTCATGCTAGCACCGTCGGTTGGATTTGTTTATGCTGTTTTCTCGATTGAGCCACTATTGAAATGCTCACTGATCATTCTCGCAGATGGTCCGCCCCGTTGGATTCTTTGAGCTGGTGGTCATGGATCAAAGATCAGAAATTGTTCATCCGCACCTCCTACACATATTTGTTCGACCAGTTTATTCCATGGCCTCACTGCAGCCGGGGTTCGGCAGTTGCCACAAGTTGGCAGCCCGGGCCGGCGCCTTCCCAATACTAACACTACACCCGCTCAGTCATTCTGGATCTGCGTCTGATCTCATCATTGCTGATTGTCCCGGAGATCTTTAACTAGGTATGTATGGAATATTCCGACTGAGATTCAGTCAGAGTGTAAACTACATCAGCAGGAAATTCGTCGCAGCGCACTGGCAGTAATCATGTCACTTGAACATCTTGTGCAGGAATGGCTCAGATTAGACCCGGTATGTCCCCTTTTCATTTCTCGTCACCTAAATCGAACGGGTAATTTCACTGGACACCAGAACGAGACAACGAGAAGAGAGGTTCAAATGCTATGGGATACTCAGAACACTGAAGAACTGGAGAAAAGGATGAGGTACTTTCCAGTAAATCTAGACATTGAGTTATGTCTAACGTTCACTACGATGGTTGTATTCCATTCTATCACTAAAAGGACGCGCATAGAGTTTGGAACTGCGGGTGAGTTCACTCTCGATATCTATTGCCGCTATCAACGCCAAGCTCTCAGGGCTCCGTGGAAAAATGGAGGCTGGGTGGGCGAGAATGAACGACTTGATCATCATCCAGACGTCTCAGGCAAGCACCCATGAATTCTACAAGTGTCTGTGTATCGTCAAGCCTATTCTCAGGGACTTTGTGATTACTTGTTAAAGAATGTCGCCAATGCTAGCTCACGCGGCATCGTGATTGGTCACGACCATCGACACAATTCGGCAGACTGGGCCCGCCTTACAGCAGCGGTGTTCCTTTCCAACAATGTCAAGGTTTTTCTCTTAAGGGGTTTGGTCCATACACCTCTGTGAGCTCTTTTTGTCTTGCGTCGCAGGATATGGGTATAACACTCTTATAAGCGTACCTTTTTCAATAAAAAGACTAAACGCAGCTTGCGGGGTGATGATCACTGGTGTGTAATTTGTTTCACGTTCATTCTAGCTCTCTGACTTCTGTGATTCTGCAGCAAGCCACAACCCTAAGGTATCTATTACACCATAATGTCCCGACATGTTTATGACCTGGTTCTTTTACGAGGATGACAATGGCTTCAAGGTGCGGGTTCTGGGAACTATGATTTTACTCTCCTTACCCGTGCACACAGGTCTACTGGGAAAATGCCGTCCAGGTAGGCCGGTCTAAGTCAATGTCATGCGTATAAATCCAGACCCCCTATAGATCATTGGACCTCATGATACTGGTATTGCCCAAGCTATTCTGAATAATCTAGAACCAAGAGTACAGCATGCAACCGATTTTTCCGCATCCTCACTCTGTTATGATCCCACGAATGAGATGAAGGAAAGTTATTTCAATTTGATCCATGGCATGGCAGACTCCAGGTTGGTGGTTGAATTTTGCTGTTATGTTCGAGTGATTATAACATACACAGGCTTCACGTCGATGCTACTCCTGTCAAATTTGTCAACACCTCAATGCATGGCGTCAGCGATGCTTTCGTATCTGAAGTGTTCAAGCGTACTGGTTTTCAACCATATATTCCCGTAGAAGAACAGAAAGTCCCAGATCCCGACTTCCCAACAGTTCGTTTTCCAAATCCAGAGGAAAAAGGTATGCGGTGCATATACATATAGCTTCGATAAACTGACGACAGAGCTATTGTAGGGGCTTTGGTGAGCATATACTAAACTCTTCGTTTCCCGCCGTGACACCGTAAAGGATTGTGCAATTTCAACGGCTATACGTTCGGGTGCAGACTATGTGCTAGCACAGGATCCCGACTCCGATAGATTCTCGGCTGCTGAGAGAGGGTGAGACCTTTTGTCGAAGAATTGTCGTTACATATACATACAATGGCCTAGTTCTGACGGAAGCTTCACGACATTCACCGGTGATCAGTTGGGAACCTTGTTTGCCAGTCGTGTCTTAGCAAGGTACAAGGATTCTGGAAAACCATTAGGTGGGTTACTGTGTCTGGCACACTCGATCACCTTGCCACATTTACAGCGTTCCAGATGAACTAGCGATGGTGGCTTCTACGGTAAGTTCTAAAATGGTTGAAGCAATGGCACATCGCGAGGGTTTCAAATTTGTGGACTGTCTGACTGGTAGGCTTCCCATCTGTAGCCTCTGGACTTTTTTCTGAGAAATCCAACAGGATTCAAATTCATTGGAAATACTGCACTGGACCTGGAGCGAGCCGGTTATGAGGTTCCCTTTGGATACGAGGAAGCGATCGGTTTCATGTTTGGTTCTGAGATACGTGACAAGGACGGAGTATCTGCCACGGTGAGTCCAAATGCATCGATGACCTGCACAGCTCACGGGGAGGTAAAGTTGATGTTTGCAGAGATGACGACTGAACTACGCAGCCAAGGTTTGACGGTTCAGAGTTATCTGCAGGGACTCTACGAAAAGTGTGCATTCCACTTCATCTCACCTCTTCGCAAGCTCACCACAACTTCCCAGATACGGTTATTTCGAGGTGCGTCACTTACCACGCTTTCAGCGCTACATTGACAAACTGTGCGTAGACCAGGAACAGTTATTTCGTTTGTCTAGATACTACCAAGATCGACAAGATATTCGGGGGGCTTCGCACCTTTGAGAATACAGTGCGTCGTTGCCGACGTTGCCGGTATCAGGAAGTGACATTCCATCGCAGCTGCACCCCCTCACGAAACATTATCCACGATCGATGGCCCAGCTGACTGTGGTCAGTGTCATCGATCTGACGGTTGGGCATGGATACGACAGTACAAACCCTCCGACGTACGCACCGAGGCTGCCGCTGTCCTCGGGACATATGATCCAATTCAGGGCAAAATCCGCGGACGTTAGCATAGTGCTGACCATAAGGTTTCACATCCCACGCATTACGTTGAGCATTCACTAATTTTGTTTTAGGACGAGCGGAACAGAGCCAAAGGTAATGCAGCTGTACTGGACGTGCCAAAAGAAAGAGTGCTGAAACTCCTCTTTAGATAAAATACTACCTGGAAGGCTCTGGCAATGACCCGGAGCATGTGTCGGCCACTCTGCCCCGTGTCGTACAACATTTAGCAAACGAGTGGATGAAAGCAGCGGAATATGGTCTCAGTCATGCTTGAAAGCTTGACTGGTGTACGTTGGATGACGGGAAGATAGCCACTTGTGTATTATGTTCCGTGCCTTCTTGCGGCATCAACAGGCCGCCCTTTTCTGAATTTGTACAACGTGGTAGTAATGATCTCATCTTCATCAAGCTGAGTCGGAGTTCTCGGCCACGTACCAGGCTTGTGTCTCGCATTCGGTTTCAATGACGTAAATTCAACATCTCGGGGGACCAGGTAGTTGTTACAGTGAGAAAAAAGTGATCATATCTGCAGTGACGAGCGAACGGAGACGTGCATCGTACATTCCCAACGCGGACATCCAAACTTAAGGAGCACCAAGAGTAACCTAGTAATCATTTATGAGTAAGTGCGAAAGAATATCGCAAGAGCGTGATAATTACCTTCATGAATTCTTCATAGCTGAAACGCGCCCAACCGTCGCGGTTGGCGTCGTACCTTTGAAGGGACATCAGCTACATAAATTTAAGGATGGTGAAGAAGTGAAACCTCTGGAAGGATTCGGTCAGTGTTTTCACTGTAACACATGCTCTGACAAATCGATCGAACGTGATTCCCGGGGCTGGTCCGTACGCGGTAGTTGCCCCAGAGGCTAGAGATGAGCAAAGTAAACCATCTGATCAAACGGCAGTCGACCGTGGGAATTACCGTATTTATGTTCGAGTAGGCTGAGGAGAGAAGGAGAGAGTTGGTATCCAAAGTTCCGCAAGGCTTCCGACAACTCCCGTCGCTCGATGGTTCCCGACTGATCTCTGTCAAAGTGCCTGAAGACCTGTTGCCACTCCGCAACATATTGCCACAGTCGAGTAAACTCTGTCAACGAAGTGGGCGTCTGTGAGTAAAATCAGAAATACTGAACGCTCACCATTGAACGTGATGGTGCCATTGCGATCGGTATCCTAACATATTTTGAATCTATCTTCAGTCAGACTTTCCTTCGGCACATGAACTTACAAACATGTTCATAAGCATCTTGATCGTATCCAGGTCAAACCCTTTGAACAAAGGTATGAGAAGTCAACCAGAGCATGCGGTGATTAAGTTACTAGACCAGTGTCCTGATTTAAGAGGACGAACGATCAGCTAGATTTAGGAACAATGGGATGATCTTCACCGTTGCCGAGGGCATTCTGCAGCTCGCCAATGCTCAGAGCACCAGATCTGTTAGTGTCCACCGCGGAAAAATACTGCCACAGCTGGGGGTCAGCTCCAGCGGGGGCTAGGTACGATGTACTAGGGCGGTAGTGGCGGTGAGCGGGGTAGTTGGGGTCAGCGTAGAAGGACATCTCTCGTGACGATGCAGACGAAGAACTTGAAACGACTGCGATCGATAAAGATCAAACGGGGGCATGGGAATGCAATTGGAGTACACTTAAAGGGCGCGGGCGGGCTAAAGTGGCTGTGTGTGCGGTCCTGCAAACGGATGTCGGCGCTGAGACTGGGCAGGGCTCTAACCTAAAGAAGACCTTGAACACAGCAAGTGATAGCAGGTGATAGCCGCGAGAGCTTACCAACCCAGGGACTGTGATGGCCAAGATTGCATTTTTATTGGGCGATGGCTTGCCGAGCTCCACGGTTGACAGCGGTGTCAGAGAGTGTGCGAATGTACAGACTCATCACAGATCGAGTGACCTGGATAAGATCCTCATTCGTCATACTGCTTGTATCGGTGGTATCGTTGCCGGCGCCTTGTTTACTTGCAACTCGGACTACTCTTTCCAAGGAAAGATTTGTCGCTAGCACCGCTGACAAGAAACTACTGTGACATTCCCAGCGGCAATCTTGGGTATGATTGAAGGAAGATGGCCGCCGTTTCGTCCCTAGATTCACGCCGGCGTTTCCCCGTGTGCTAAAGCGCTAATGAGTCAACACAGTTGCCGCTGACCCATCAGCGAGTGAGTAAAATAGTACTTGCCAACTTGAAGTTTGTGTTGGTATTTGGTCGGCATGTACTGGGAACAAAGTTTGCCGGGGTCCCAAACACGAGTCACCGGCACCGCCGGCACCAGCTAGCGCCCTTGTAAGCTATCCGCCTGGTCATCGAATCGAAGAGGCACGATCCTTGATCCGACAAACAACCCACCTAGCTTGCACCTAACTTCCGGGAGGCTCTTGATCAGCAAGTACACCACGACCACATTCGACCAAAGTGATCAAGAAAACTAGCGTGACCGCCGCCGCCATGCAGCTCGAGGGCTTCGGAGCACACCAAGCAAGCATCGACTATCACCTCGAAATGGCCCGAAAATGCCTCGCATCGTCCGTTTCGTCACGCTCGTCGCTCAGCGATGACTTGCTGGACCCCCTTCACGAAGTGCAACCACAACACGGCAGTCGTATCGCAGCCAAGATCAAACACCTCCGAAACCTGATCGCTACTCTCACCCCTGTCCCAGCGACGACCGATGCTGATCAACACTCGGTGTTCGACCGCTTTCTTGCAAGTGTCGAGACACTCTGGGGCGATGGGCGTGACTGCAGAAGCGCACACGATCGGTTGGACGCGCAACCCCGTCTCGTTCATATAAACTCTCCGATGTCCCGT
Source organism: Tylopilus felleus (assembly GCA_038091295.1). Classification (NCBI taxonomy): domain Eukaryota; kingdom Fungi; phylum Basidiomycota; class Agaricomycetes; order Boletales; family Boletaceae; genus Tylopilus; species Tylopilus felleus. The sequence continues at coordinate 1,184 of JBBPOE010000345.1, read as the reverse complement.
CACTCCTTCGACATTTCATCCACTTCAACACTCCGGCATCGCAGAACAGGTTCTTCAAGAATATAGATTACGAGATGGAAGCTGTCAAAAGTAACATACTAGCACATAAAGCTCGGGATGGATAATCGATGGATTTACTGGTCTCGTTAATGTCACCAGTAATCCATCATTCAAAAGAGTCTGCCGCTGCAAGCTTGCGGATGTCGATCTTGGATAAGCGCTGCGCGATAGAGCAAGGGAATGGGTCCGGAGACCTGTCAAAAGGTGTAGATCACAGAAGAAAGACAACTTCGAGAAATACTTACGTAGTGACCCCAACTCTGAAAGTCGGTTCAAATTCAAGCTCTTCGCCTTGTTCACCCAGAGCCTTTGTGATCTTGAGTGCGTACAAGATCGACACAATCGCAGCCCAGACTGAATTGTCGGCAGCGTAACGACCCGGACAAACGCGTCTTACGAGCAATGTGAGCGACGAGATTCAGTAGAGGGCGGAAAGGTCGAAATACCTCCCAAACCCATAAGCAAGGCTGTCGGTGGGCTTGTCTTCATTGAGCTTCCCATCTACAAAGAATCTTTCGGGTTTGAAAGCATTGGGCTCTGGATAATCAGCTTCGTTGTGGTGCATGGCCCTTCAAGAGAATGTATCAGCATCCTGCAAAGCAACAGATCACGGCCAACCAAATATTCGCCACCACCATGGATCCTACAACGGGCGAACAGTCAACTACACACGATCTTAGATCATCATATTCGATCACCTTTGGGGATAAAAACATCTTCATATGTATCATCGACCGTGGTAGCATGAGGAATCGCTAAGGGGAAGTTGAGAATCAATCCAAGTGTGCATGGTCAAGGCATTTACCAAGGGGTCCTACAGCATACAACCTTAGTGTCTCCAACAAAACAGCCTCGACGTATGGTAGATTTGGCCGGTCATCAAAGTTCGGTAGCCGATCTGTGCCAATGACCGCGTCGATCTCAGCCTGCGTTCGTCCTTGAACTTCAGGATGCTGTAGCATGGCAAGCATGAAACATTGCAACGTAGACGCAGTCTGCAAAAAAACGAGTTATTACATGCATCCATACATGCAGATCGAGACTGACAGTTTCTGCACCAGCTAGCGGGTTAGGGTCAATTGATGAACCGAATTCCATTTATCCTCCGCCATGTATCTTACCTA
>JBBPOE010000344.1:0-28873 GCA_038091295.1 Tylopilus felleus | reverse complement strand
ACAAAGCACGTGCCGAAGGAAAATGTTTCAAATGCAGCAAACCATGGCCGTGTTCTGAACACTTTAAACCCCGCGCTCGCCAAATCCGGAAAATGACCTTTAGAGGTCAAGAGTTAGAGTATACGACAGCAAAGGAGTTAGCGGAGAAAATAGGGAAGTATGAAAAGGATTTTCTCATAGGAACGTAGTTAGGTCACCTACTGTTCCCAAAAAGTCGATTTCTTCTTTGAATAAATATTGTACACTTTCCATCAAAGAAACGACTGAGACCACAACTAAGAGTGAGGAGTCGGGTTCAAAAGAACATCCACCTGCTCAAATAACAATCCTATCCAGGAAAGACAAAAAAGTGGAGACTGCTGTCAAACGTGAGAGTCCGCCCCAAAAGGTGGAGACTACCACGAAAGACAAGAGTCCGCTCGGGTCTGATCAACCCAAAAAGAACATTTGATCCTGGGTAAACACGGTGGATCCTTGGTCTACCAAATGGATTAAAAATGTCTGTGACAACACGGACATTAAAAGAGTGAAAGCTCATTTGAATACCTTTGTCCATGAATCCCAAAGGTCAGAAGTCACTAATGAACTAGTAGAACAAGTTCGAAATATGACAATGACTGAAACCCACATCATATTGAGAGAATTACAACACAAACCACGATACATCCGTCAGAGTTACAACAAAAATACTCTTGACATCTCCACGTCCATATTAACAGACGATGGAAAGATTCTCTCTACAAAAGCACTCATCGACTCTGGTTGTACAGGCTCTTTGATTGATGCCTCGTTCGTCGAACAAAATCACATCCCAGTTCATCAATTACCAAGGAAAATACCAGTCTATAATGCTGATGGAACCCCCAATTCCAGAGGTGCAATTTCCTCCTTTGTTACGGTTGAATTAATGATCGACGATCACATCGAACGAATTGCCTTGGCAATCACTGACCTAGGAACCCATAAGATATATCTGGGTCACGATTGGCTTAAAACACACAACCCAATCATCAACTGGAAAGAACACACTATCAATTTCACCTGTTCAAATGATCATACTCCCCATCTCATCGATGATGATGATGATGACGAGACACAGGAGTGTACTCGATCTTGGGAAGGAGGTGAAAGACTATTTCAGATTGACGCATTGGAATATCTGAGATCCACTCAACCACAAAGACTCGCGATGGATCTCGCAATAGAAGCCGATAAGGTCAAACACACAACAACCTTCGAAGAAGTTGTCCCTGAAGTCTATCACGATTTCAAAAATGATGTTTTCGACAAAGATGTATTTGAGGAACTCCCCCTCAAAGACCCTGGGATCATGCAATAGAATTACTCCCTGGAGATCATAAAGTAGATTGTAAAACATATAATCTAACTTTGTCGGAACAAGAAGAGTTGGACAAATTCTTAGAAGAAAACCTTAAAACCGGAAAGATACGACCATCGAAGTCCCAATTCGCATCAGCATTCTTCTTCATCAAAAAGAAGGATGGCAAATTATGTCCTGTACAAGATTATCAAAAGCTCAACGCAATCACCATTAAAAATCAATATCCACTACCTCTCATCAGTGAGCTTATCGACAAACTAAAGGGCACAAAATACTACACAAAATTGGACATCAGATGGGGATACAACAATGTTCAAATGAAAGAAGGCGACGAGTGGAAAGCAGTGTTCCGAACTAATAGAGGCCTTTACGAACCTTTAGTCATGTTCTTTGGACTCTGTAATTTGCCCGCTACATTTCAGACGATGATGAACCACATCTTCCGAGATCTGATCAATTGAGGAAAAGTGGTTGTCTATATGGATGACATAATGATCTTTACCAAGACCTTAGAGGAACACCGACAGATAGTCCGAGAAGTACTGCAACTCCTAAAAGACAACCATCTCACACTAAAACACACAAAGTGAGAATTCCAAAAACAGGAGACTGAGTATTTAGGACTCATCGTAGCTCAAAACAAGGTCAAAGTAGATCAAACAAAAGTGAAAGGAGTAACGGAGTGGCCCGTACCAAAATCACGAAAAGAACTGAAAGGATTCCTAGGATTCCTGAACTTCTATCATAGATTCATAAAAGACTTCACTAAAGTAGCTCGTCCTCTAAATGCACTCACATCCCAAAACAAAGATTTTGAGTGGACAAGGAATGTCAAACTGCCTTCCAAACTCTTAAAGACATCCTAACATCTGCACCAGCTCTTGCCATACCTACAGAAACAGATCCGTTTAGAGTAGAAACTGACGGATCAGGAATGGGCCTTGGCGCTGTATTGTCGCAAAAACAAAACAATTGGTGGCACCCGATTTCATTTATTTCGAGATCTCTCAGAGATGCAGAGCAAAATTACCACACTGCAGATCTAGAGATGACAGCAGTCATATTTGCCCTCGAAGAATGGCAACATTACTTACTAGATGCACATATTCCATTTGAGATTTTGACAGATCACAAAAACCTAGAGTATTTCCATAAACCTCAAGATCTGTCCAGAAAACAAGCTCGATGGAATCAATGGATGCAACAATTTCACTTTACATTCGTCCACAGACCAGGAAAGACAAATCCTGCCGATCCTCTGTCCAGAAGACCGGACTTTGAGAAGGGAGTAGATGACAACAAACAACAAATTCTTCTCCCCGATTCAATGTTCCAAACAAGACAAACTACCATAGAGATGAAATTTCCCGATCAAATCAAAGAACTCCAATCAAAAGTTGAGGATTACATTATCCAAGACATTAAATCGGGAAAGGAATCTTCGTGGAATCTAAAGGACGGAATCGTATATTGGAAGGATCTGATTTATGTACCAAAAGATGATACTCTACAAGAATCCATAATCGTAAAAAATCACGATCATCCATTAGCAGGACATCCAGGAGCAAAGAGAACTAAAAGTCTCATGCTTACCAAATTCTACTGGCCATATCTTGGAAGAGATGTCAAAAAATACGTTGAAGGTTGCGATAGATGCCAAAAAACAAAAGTCAAGCGAAAGACGATGATCCTCCATCCTCATAGTGTATCAGAAAATCCATGGGAAACTATATCCATAGATATCATAGGTCCATTACCAGAATCGTCAGGCAAAAACGCGATCTTAACCGTAGTAGATGTCTTTTCAAAAATGATACATCTATTTCCTGTGTCAACAGAGATCACCACGCTTGGAGTTGCAAAAATCTACCGAGATCATATATTCAAACTCCACGGCACTCCTAAAAAGGTGATCTCAGATTGAGGCACACAATTCCTATCATCATTTATGACCGATCTATACAAGCTGTTAGATATCAAAGGAAATCCAACGACAGCATATCATCCACAAGGAAATGGACAAGCTGAATGGATGAATGCCCTGGTCAAACAATATCTGAGGTTGTACACAAACCACAGATAAAGTGATTGGGTCAAATGGCTTCCAATTGCCGAGTTCGCACACAATCAGAACATATCCAGGGAAACAGGATATTCTCCTTTTGTGCTGAACTATGGACACAACCCTTCGATTGACATAAAGGCTAACCGAAAGGTCAACAATGATAGTGCGGAAAAGTTCGTAGATGAAATGAAGAACCTTCGAAAGACTGCTCAACTATCACTCGAACACGCTAAAGACGACATGAAAAAATACCACGATCAGAAAGCACAATCTCCAATCGAGTATGTCAAAGGCGATAAAGTTCTTCTTGAAGCAACCAATATCTGAACAGAAAGACCATCGAAGAAATTGGATGACAAACGATACGGTCCATTTGAAATTCTAGAAACAGTAGGACCAGCAGCGTACAAACTAAAACTCGACCGATCCTGGTGAGGAATCCATCCAGTATTCAATGAATGTCTCTTACATCCGTACAAACAAGGACAATTCCCATCTCAAAAACGACCTCCTCCACCCCTTCCAGACATCATACAAGGAGAACAAGAACAGGAAATCGAGAATATAATCGACATGAGAGAAAAACATGGTTCGATTGAATTCCTGATTCATTGGAAAGGATTTCCTAGAGAAGAAAACGAATGGAAGAAAGAATCAGAATTAAAAAATGCAAAAGACTCTATCCGAGACTTCTATCGTCTTCATCCAATGGCTCCTCGTCTAAACAAAACTGTTTGACTCAGATCATCCGAATACGATTCACCTTGTATATGTCCTATATGTACAAAAAAACCACCTCCTATTCCTACCAAAGGTTCCATTCTTCTTTCTTTAGACTTTTTACGAGACAGAGAAGTGTTCAGACGACTTCCTGATCATTTATTTGAAATAGCTCCTGTTGAGGACAACAGTCCTTAAAAAGGGGGTAATGTCAGAATCTCATATTTCACTTCTTCACAACTCTCACATTCTAGAACACTGATGTCATTATTCTACGACATTCTATTATGTTCCAGTAGTACATGCGGCTACCTCATGGTTAGTAGTATATATAGTCTCATGTATCGTAGAGAATCCTCATTCTTGGAATTTTGATTCCTTTGGCAAATACTCAAGTGATTCAATTTGAGTCGTTCGGTTTGACCCTCACATACAGCTTCTAGCTCTGCAGCCGAGTGAACGCAAAAATGATCAGAATATGATGCCATCAAGCCTGAGAGCGGCGGCATTGTCAGCTCATCTTTAGACTTCTCCTAGGCTGTAGATGCCATGACTCGCATCCGAGTGTACACGACGCTGTAGGGGATCAGAGTGCGCACTCACATTTCTCATGCCATTTCTTCCATCCATTGTTGAACGAGGCGAAGATCTGGGATCCTTACATGTACAAACACAGGTGGTCATCATCCAAGTCATCGACAAGTAGTTCTACACTGCGAGCCATGTCCCAATCCCCTTATCTCCGCAACCTCAATCATCCTTTTTCGCAGACTTGGGAGGTGGTGGCGGTGCCATTGGCGTACCCGGCACCGACCCCGGGAAAGGCGACGCTGGCAAAGGTATCCCCGCAGGTCCATAACCCTCCCCACTCACGCTCCTCATCGCACCCGTCTGTCCACCAATCATACTCGGCGTCCTCGATTGCCCTCCCAACATGCTCGGCGTCCGCGAATGTCCACCCATCAAGCTCGGCGTTCGAGAGTGCGTAAACGTCGGCGCACCAAGGCCAAGTCCGACCCCCGGCGGCGTTGGCACGGAACTGGGACCAAAGGTGGTCGAAGATGCAGAGGCGGAAGGTGGTGGCGGCGCCGTAGGAGTAGTGGAAACGAATGGCGTGTACGGATATGGACTCGTGGGCCCAAACCCACCCGTGACAGGGGTCGCCGAATAAGGGGTTGGCGCGCCCTCAACGACCCATCCGTTACCCTGTCGCACGACGCGTCCGCCACTTACCGCGGAGCGTTGACGGAGGTGTCCTCCCGCCCATTTGCGTTTCACACCTGACGATTCGGCGGCAACGATTCCTGGCGTTGAGTCCGCACCAGAGACTGCTTCGACGGCACGGACTGTGATACGGAGGAAATACGAAGCGCAAGTGAAGACCCCACCAATGACACCAACACACCTAGTAAAGTTGTTAACAATTCTTCGTTAAGAAAGGTGATCTGTAGGCACCTAATGAACAGCTGAGTGATAGTGGTCGTCCGTTGGTGGATCGTGATAACCATTGGGTCCAGGTCAAACTTGAAGAAAATGCCAGGAGTGCCTTGGTGGTCACTAAGCTTGCGAGTATAGTGAGTAACGCTGTATTGGTTCGTATGAAGAGGTGCGGAGCGTGGCGAAATGTAGGTAGTAGGGACCACATGGAGGTAGTACTGGTATGCGATGAACGCTAGAAACGAAGGTAAGTCACCTGCACGAACAAGCCAAGACCGAAAACATACGGTCATGGGCAAGCTCAAACGAGTAGTCGAGTGGCTGTACAATGTCGGGGAAATAGGGCCCGAAGGAGAACTCGGTGATGACATGAGAAAGATTCATCTCTGCAACGGCATGATAAAAAATGAGTGACGTTACGAGAAGCAGACATACTGTCGTGGGGAACGTGAACATGACTTGAGTATCCGTGCCCGAGAGTCGTGACATGGAAGTTGGCTGGCAAAGGAGATGACGTGGGAACGACGTATGGATCCGACGATGCATGCTCACCAGTAACCTTCTTGACACCAAGAGTACCATAGATTCGGCATGCGTCGCCGTCTGGTTTATGATTGTAGGTCGGACGGTATTCTGGTTGAACACGTTTGAAGAATGTGAAGAATCCACGAGACTTTCTTGACTGTGCTACAGCCTGACGAGCAGAGAGAGCCTTGGCGTGCTCTCTATGGACAATAGCGTAACATAAGACGCTCCTCATGAACAAGGATGGGGTCAGGGACCTACTTTAGAGTTGTGGCTTGTCCAATGTCAAAAACAGTCTACAAAAGCTAATGAGATACAGCAAGATGGACGAAAGCACAGAGACGCACGCCATCGCGACGGAACCCCTTGCTGAGGAACAAACGGTCGCCAACCATGTCACGCAAGTCCACGGTGATATCTGTGTCATACAGAGTCGAATATAAGCAGTCAAAAAGGTCTTCTTGAGTACATACATGAGCAGGGAGTGTTAACGACCATGTCCACGTTGATGTTCATATAACTCGCTGCCTGAGTATCGACGCTGAACTCGTAATCGGGCCAGCCCCAGACATACTCTGCGAGATCGTTCAAGACGAGGAGAATAGCAAGAAGAATGACGAAAAGAGTGAGGAAACCGCGAGATTCAGAGCGCGCTTTGTATGTAGACGGAAGTTTTGGGAATGCATCGAAGCGTGCCAGCCCGGGGACTGCGTCGTCGAGTTTGTCGAGCAGGGATTTCTCCCTGGCCGGTGCCGCAGACATTGATGGAGAAACAAAAAACAGTCAAGGAGTGGCCAGCTCGGCGCGGTCTAAGTGTGAGTTGGGATTGCTTAGAGCCGACGTGTCACTTTGAAAATCACGAGACCCCGGAGACCCAGAGTACTTTATTACGCAATATTACGCAACATTCTCCCTCGTCGTTGGCCACGATGAGCACCGTACAAGACGTGATTGACCTCACGGCATCCTCGCCGGTATCGTATCCACTCCCCGCCCCATTGACTTGGCGCAGCCCATCTCGTCATCGCACCACGTCGCCTGTAAATCAGGACCCCTCAAGCAACGATGTCGATGAATGTCAAAGACGAAAGCGAAGCAGGCTAGAGGCCGCCTCGGACGTCGAGTATGTCACGGCGGCCACCGGCAGTGACGCTGACCAGCCTCAGTCGCAAACGCAAGAGCCACCTCCGACCGATACCAGCCAGTCCAGTATCAGTCTCCCACAGATCTCAACGTGGGAGATACCCCCGGACGTCGTTTCTGACAACAAACCTCACCCAACGGGCGAGGCATCGCCCAAAGCACCCCCGAGTCCCCCACCCTCCGACCAACCGGTCGCTATATTATCCAATCTCTCCACACCCATCAATCTCTCCGACTCGGATGACCCAGTAATCGTATCCCCGAAGGCGGACCAGGTTTTCTCCGGTGCTCCCTCGAGCTCCAAGGCCATCGCCACCTCCACCAAGCCAACACCAGAGCCTCTCTCGACATATACGTGTCCCATCTGTTTTTCCCCTCCCACCAACGCTACCTTGACGCCGTGCGGACATGTATGCTGTGGCCAGTGCCTCTTTACAGCAGTCAAGTCGACCATACGAAGAAACATGGTGGTTGCGATGGATAGGGCACCTCCGGCAAGGTGAGCACTTCGATCTGACCTGGGGCATGCCCGTGACTTATTCCCTTGTGATGTAGATGTCCAGTGTGTCGTGCAGAGATTCCGGGGTGGGACGGACGTGGGGGTGGCGTGGTCGGGCTGAAAATGCAGGTCTTGTTTTCGTTGTAAGGAGCGTGTTTGTACATGTTAGGATCCCAAGTCTCTGCCTTCCTCGTTTGGACAGTTCTAACAGGAATGCTCCCTCAGCCTTGAGACCATTAGCCCTGGCACCAGACAGAGATGTCCGTATTGCTAGACGTTTGCAACCACAAATTCTAATTCTTAACCCAACCGATATGCCTACTTTTTTTCCCCCGTTGCTCGTCATCATCACGGGTGAATATTCCCAAGGGGGAATCCAGTCTGAGGGAAGGGATAACATATAATTTCAGATCGTCGGATGGTTTCCTTCGCTGGAACGTGTGGGGTGAATATAAGTGAAGATGGACGTGTTTACTCGCTCTGATGTCTGGCAACAACAGGTTGACTTCGAATGGGCTCAGCAAAACTAGCATTTGCTCGCGGTTATTTTTACTAGAGAGAACCCACTGAACGGGTCAGAGATATTGATCCATACTCCCTGGAGTGGATTCAGGTTTGATCGTCTTATAGAAGTCCGCCGTCGCCAAGATAAATGGACTCCAGTCTCCAGACGTCTGCATCGTGAGTGGCTGCAGAACTTTGTTCGAGCGTTGTGAAAACGAGAAGGAAACCGCCACCGGAGCGTAACTCACGGATAACACCGGTCTTCACAGGACTTAACGTCAGAATGAAGGAAATGTCGAGCGGGTTTCGCCTTGGGAGGTAGCTCCAGCTCTTGTTCTCGCTCCCGTTCACGATTGACCTCCCGTTCTTATTCTTCTTCCATCTGTGCACTGGGAAGTAAAAGAACACCAAGGTCCTTGCAACACTGCCAGATTTCAGGATCCAGCACTGAGAGGGTACCTGGGGTATTTTCTAGCTTCACAGAGCGTAGAGATCAGCCAGCGATTTCTGCTCCGGTTGCAACCATGCATCCGACAACTGCTCTCTTGTGAACTTGCCGTTGGTGAAACCGTTACGGGACCAAGCTTCCTGCCCTGATTTATGGTTCATGCCTTGTTGTGCCCAGTGAGGAGCTCGCTGGTGAATGTCTGTCCAGGTTTCCTGTATTGCCCAGCAAAGGATGTCGACGGTGGTGAGTGGGGTGTCCGGATCTGTTGTACCAGCTAACAGACGGATGTCTCGATCGATTTCTGGAGGCGCAAAAAAACCTTGCTGAGTGGCCCCCAATTTGCGCATCCGCATGTAACCTAGAAACCACGAACTGTAAGATTCTCTCATGTGCAGTGAATGGAGTCACGAAGGCGAACCTTGTACAAGCGCATCTTTTGTCACCTTGAGACTCAGTGTGACAGCCGCTCGTGACTCGACAGGGAGTTTGAGGTCAGTCCCCCTTGTGTGTGCATGGGTCAAGTAAACAACACAACGACCCAACTGCTGAGAAAGTGCCGAGGACGACATCGGCAAAATAGTACCGTTTCGGTCGAGTACCATCAGATGGTCACTCTCGAAATAGATAGCGCCAGCAGCATCACAAACGATCCCGAGCCATTCTTTAGCCACTTCGCGATTGGAAAGATCGAGAATCTGCGATCCAACATCCAACAACACACGAATTTCCGGTTGTTGTGTGGCCACCAATTGGAGGAACGCACGCGTAGTCCATCGCTCGTCGCTCTTGTGAGCCAACATATAAGCGTCGTTTTCGGACTGGAGAAGATACGCGAAACACTAGCATTCGTTCCTTTCTGATCGTCGAGGTCGCGCTGAGCGACAGACATGGGCAACAGCCATCGGCCGGAGTCGTTCGTGCCAGAAAACCCTGACTCTGACTTCAGCAACGGGACCTACGAGAAGAGAAGAGCTGCAAGTTGAAGCTTGCTCACCGGTTATAGGCTCATCCCTCTTCTCTGCTACTAAGTCCCAGCTGGAACCGGAAAGTTTCCAAGGAAATTATTTCGCTCTCCACGATAATGAACTTAACCTCACGCAATCATTCGAGCTTCGTCGTCACATCTCGGGCATGACCAAAACAAACGGATTTTCCTTGGAGAGATGTATCCAAGTCACGTGAAACCACATGTATTCTGTGCGATTCAAGGGTGCAGAAAGTGGGGTGGGGTGGGATGGACGTGGGGGTGTTGGTGTGGGGTCGGTGCAGTTACTGCGTTACGCGAGTCAATATGTGTTGTTAGGGACTGACGGATGTAAACATTTTACTTTCTTGAACACGGGGCCGTTGTATTACTACACGTAGTCCAAGACGTCTTGGGGATCGTACGAACTTGCTAGAGACACAAGGCTCGTATTCAATGCGGTGAGAAGTGAAATTTGTACATGTTAGGATCCCAAGTCCCTGCCTTCCTCGTTTGGACGACCGAAGCATGTGAAAAACGGCTGACGCTCGGATCCGACTGAACCGAGCAGGCAGCGAGCAATCACACTTTCAAACTTTGCTCCACTGCCATGTCTGTTCAGTCCAAGCCAGCGGCTCCTTCTCAGCAGCTCACGCCGTTCGGAGCGGCCTTGGCTGGTGCTCTCGGTGCCTGCTTCAGTAACGCGTGAGTTCTACGACCCGTGCACGTTCTCACAGGACACTGATCCCCCCATAGCGTCGTATACCCACTGGATGTGTACGTCAAAACATTTTGGACATGTCGCCTGACAAACTGACCGCGTCTACGCAGTGCAAAAACACGGATACAAGCCACGTCACCCACAGCCAAAGGGAAACGCAAAGATGAGCTGACGATGTTGTCCGTCTTGCTGGACATTTTCAAGCATGAGGGCGTCTCGGGTTGGTATCGTGGATTCGCAGCGACGATGATCAACACCTTCTCTATGCGTGCGTCGTATCCTACTTGTCCAGGCTGATTCTTGACGGACCGACCACAGAATACGCGTACTTTTTCTTCTACTCCTTCCTCCGCACCTCTTATATCAAACGTCTTGCTGCGAGAGCTTCTCCCGGTTCTAAAGCACCGGTACTATCCACTGCTGCAGAGCTGTCTCTCGGTGCTGCAGCCGGCGCTCTCTCCCAGATCTTCACCATCCCCGTCTCCGTCATTGCAACCCGACAACAAGTCGGTCACTCATTACGCGTTCAAAAAGCCAGCGAAAGCTACTTATCTGAAACGGTCCCTAGCGATGATGACTCGTTCTTTAACGTCGCCCGAGACATCATCCGTGAGGACGGCGTGACGGGCTTGTGGTTAGGTATCAAACCAGGCATGGTGCTTACCGTGAATCCTGCGATCACCTATGGCGTGTATGAACGGCTAAAGAACATCCTCCTCGTCGCGAGGACAGCGGCCGGGGCGAGCGAGAAGCTCACCCCAGGAATGACCTTCTTGCTTGGCGCGTTCAGCAAGACGCTCGCCACCATCGTGAGTCGTTACCTCCTCGGTCCGCGATCTTGCGTTGAACGCAGGACAGGTCACCTATCCGTATATCATGGCCAAAGTGCGCATCCAAGCGCGCTCGTCTGAGGGTGACACGGAAGAAGAAAACGGGCTTCCCCACGGTTCGCGACCGCCTGCAAAAGCGAAGCAGACGGGGGCAGTCGGACTTTTGATCCGCGTGCTCAAGACGGAAGGCTTCGCCGGCTGGTATCAGGTAAGGCGCATCTCGATCGTGCAGGATCAACGCTCGAACCCGGTCGCTCACGTTTGTATCCAACAGGGGATGTCGGCACAGATTATCAAAGCGGTGCTTTCGCAAGCACTGTTGTTCGTATCCAAGGAGCAATTTGAACGGTGGGCATTGACCCTGATGATCTTCTTATCCAAGTTGAGGACGACGCCGTGACGAGGTGGGCACATGGGCGAATACGGCATAGCTTGACAACCACAGATTTGGATCTAGATTACTTACTTATTCCGTATCTTTAGACTTGCACGACGGAACGGCAACCAGGCATATTTCTTGTTACCACAGAAACGAAGCCATTGAATTCAGTTCGATAACTTTGGGGTCGTCTTTTCACCCATGGTCGCAGAGACCGTCGTCCTATCTTTGTCGCCTTTGAAAACTGCAAAGGAACCCTGAGTCGAGACTCGGCGGGTGGTGACGATTCTTTTTGCAATACCAAGCATTTTCCGTCCCTGATCAAGGATGTTTCGATCACGACATTTGCACCATGGCCATATCATCACATTTGGCAAAAACAAGTGAGCTTCCAAAATGGTCTTGGTCGGCGGCGTAGAAAGAGCCAGCCTCTAAAACTCTACCGTCTCACACGCCTTGCGGGTGGCGTTCACACCGGAAAGCTCCATACAGCAAGTCCCTACAGCACCACGACGAGGCGGCATCAATATTCATGGCGTGGGGTTCGCCATCTACAAGTTGCCAAGTTGCCATCCTAGGCTCGCCACCACCCATTGCGCAGACAAGCGCCCAATCAAGCTCGCACGGCCATCGTGATGCGTCGCACTGCCTTTTTCAGAGCCATGCGCAGCACATTGCAATGACTCACCGTGTGGAGCCACATTCGTCCGATGCTATTTGAGATACAGCACGCCACTGCCCCCCTGATCACGATATGATCGCTGTGGTCCATGCCCGTTTCGTCGAGACACACGTCGATAGAACAGGGTCTACTATACATATATTTAGCAAAAACGACAGATGTGCATTGGTACCCTTTCCGGTTCGTCGTACAGCATACAGGGGTGTGGGTATGAGATGCGTAAAAAAAGGAAACCGGATGGTAGCCAGACGTGGCAATGAAAAATCATGACAGCGAACGAACGAAGGTGGGGTAAGGAGCAGTGTGAGTCCAGTGTGGGTATGCGTCACAATGATGGTGTCAAAGTTTAGTATCAAAAGGAGCGAACAGGTTAGTCGTACGTGTGTGCGTGTTGTGCGTGTGTCGCAAAAATGATGTGCAAGCATGTCAATGATACAAATGCGAGAATATTAAATATGAGACAGATGAAACGAAATAATGAAACAGCGGCGCGATTATAACGTCCAAGGTTTTATACCCAAAGAAAAATGAAATCCAGTGAGACGCGAAAGTCGAAGCATGTGCGCGGAAAACCGAATCCGGGGTTGGGAGGCCCTGGGAGCGTGCAAAGTACAATATAAGGTGCATGGAAACAACAACGGTGCCTTCGTATAAATATCCGTGTGCCTTTGTGTGGGGTCGTCGTCAAACGTGCTGCGTGAATGGGATGGAAGATTGTGTTCCGTGTCCCTGTGTATCAGGCGTGCCGCAGTTAGGCCCCGCACGGAACGGCCATCAACTCTCGCCCTAGACCCCATGCGGATCTTGTAGTGGGCTCTGTCTCGTCGCCCATCATCACGTCGTCATCTTCGTGCGCGGAAACGATCCGCTCCAACTCCTTTGTTGCCGACAGGATCGCGATTGCGAGACGCGGACCCATGCGGAGAATTTTCTCTCCCTCCGGAGAACTACGCATCATTGTCTCGAGTGCCATGCGGTACAAATCCGGCTCCGGTTTCGAACGTGGAAAAGTTGCTCGTGGTGAGAGCAGTTTCCGCGCCGGAGCGAGTGGGGATGTGGTGCGAAGGTGGGGTACTGCGGGCTGAGACTGCGGTTTCGGTGCCACACGTGAGCCACGTTTGGAGGGGGATGTTCCTGAGGGTGACGAAGTAGGGGCAATGGTAAACTCGGCGCGCTTACGTCCGAGTTTGGTGGTGTCCCGTTCTCGTTGCACTTTGTAGTGGAGGCGGGAATAGTGCAAAGGAGCGAGGCGGGGTGAGGGCGTGGGAGTGGGAGTAGATGTCATGTGGAGGAACGAGCCACCTTCCGAGTGACCCTCGTCGCTGTAGTCGGACAAGGAAAGGAAAGATTCTGTACGGTATAGCATTGTTCGGGACGTCTTTCGGGGTAGAGGCTCGAAGAAGGACGTGGTGCGCTTGCGTGGGTTTGACGGGGGGGAGGGAGGAGGGAGGACGACGGAACACGAAGGCATAAGTAGCGTGAAAGGAGAGTGAGACCCGGGGGTGAGTGGACAAAGGTTGATATCCTGTGGCCGAAACAAAAGCGGTGCCTTGGGAGCAGATATGATCGGGCAAATGATGACTAATAAACGATCTTGGTCTGTGCAAGTTCCCACGCTGTCCACCACTCGAACAAGTCTGCGTGAGTCACCGATCCGAAATGGACGTACCGAATCATTATTGCTCTCCATTCGCGGCATGAACAAGCGATACCCTTTGGGACAGAACCGTGGCGTTCCTACCGAAATAACTTGAAGAACAACAAAAAGACCAGACGCTTACCCCAGACCTGATCGACGACGACACCGCAGCAAAGGCAAGGCAGCTGTTATTGAGCCACCGAGTCATGTCGGCCAAGTTTGAAATGAACGCACGAGTCATTACGCAAAACCTTTATTCGCTACCTTGTGTCCATAAAGTCGAGTGGAGACACAAAGCGTGATAGGATCTGCGTCTCCACAAAGTGAACGGCGGACATGTCCAGCACAGGTCGGGATCGCCACCGTATCAGCGATGGAGAACAAACAAACCTAGAGTCTGCATTTTTTTTCTGTCGTCGCGTAAAGGAAGAGTCGTCACATGACCAAAACGAGAAGAAATACCGTTCTCGGTTCAAGTTGTTGTTCGTCTCTTATCGTGAGCATCGTCTAGCACCTTCGACTTCGACCACTTTAAACGGAACCTTGAATTTACCCCTCACGGATGCATATCTTACCGAGGGAGCATGACAAGCTCTTGCTCCATCAGGTACTTTTAATTGTGCAATACAAGCTTCCGAACACATCATAACACCTACTTTGACAAAAGGCAGGCACTCTCGCCCAGAAGCGTCTCGCGCGGGGATTGCAGCTCAATATCAACGAAGCCACCGCGCTGATGGCTTCCCAGCTTCAAGAACGTATCCGCGATGGTCGACACTCGGTTGCCGAATTGATGGATTACGGTAAGAACCTGCTGGGTCGCAGGCACGTTCTCCCAGGCGTCGCCCCAAGAATATCCGATATCCAGGTAGAGGGAACCTTTCCAGATGGGTCAGTCCTGACCGATACGGTCTGATCATGAGCTGATGACGCTCGATTGTGGTATATCAGCGTTTTTCTAGTGACCGTACATGATCCTATCTGTACTGATAACGGTGACCTAGAGGCTGCCCTTTACGGGTCATTCCTACCTGTCCCCTCTTCCAACGCATTCACAGTACCAGATCCTAAGTCGGATCATCCTGCAAGTCTCCCAGGCGCCATCATTGCGAAAAAGGAACGCATCGTGATCAATCGCGGTCGTGAAAAGATCAAGATCGGAGTCACTAACAACGGTGATCGTCCCATTCAGGTACATCTACAACTCAACATGTTCTACTGAGATGCTCATCAACACAGGTTGGCTCACACTACCCCTTTACCGAGACGAACAAGGCACTGGTGTTCGATCGGATAAAAGCGATGAAGAAACGCCTCGACATACCCGCTGGAACGGCTGTGCGATTCGAGCCCGGCGATAAAAAGACTGTTGTTCTTTGTTCTTTTGGAGGGAATAAAGTGGTCAGAGGAGGAAATGGGCTTACTGACTTCGTTGCATCCAAATTGGCAGCAGGCATCTCCGAAGACATCTTCCGAGGCTTTGGACATCTTCCACAGCCAGAATCCCCGTGGTTTACAGATAGGGACATGAGTCGCGAGGAATACATATCTATGTTTGGTCCCACTGTCGGCGATCGCATCCGTCTCGGGGACACGAGTCTTTGGATCCAGATCGAATCGGACTCGGTAAGCTAGACCTTTGTCCTGGTCTATTAAACCGTACCAAGTTCACTTAGGCCGTATATGGCGACGAAGTCAAGTTTGGTGGAGGTGGGTCACCGCGCCGATAGTTTCACAGAGCTGCTTAATGTTGGATCAAGGCAAGACCATTCGGGATGGTATGGGCCAAGCATCTGGACGGAGCTCTGCCGAGGCACTCGACCTCGTCATCACAAATGTTGTGATCGTGGATTGGACAGGCATATACAAGGTACGCCGCATTCCTATGGCCATATCCGTCCCCTCACAGGACCCTAGGCGGATATCGGTGTTAAACGTGGTGTCATCGTAGGCATTGGCAAGGCCGGAAATCCCGATGCCATGGACTCGGTCCACCCAAATTTGATCGTCGGTTCGTCAACGGAGGTCATCGCCGGGGAAAAATTAATTGTCACAGCCGGGGCCGTGGATGTTCACGTCCATTACATCTGTCCACAACAGGTGAATGAAGCTCTCGCAGTTGGTACGACAACCATGATCGGAGGTGGCACTGGTCCTAGTGCGAGTACGAATGCGACCACATGCACACCTAGCCCTTTCTATATCAAGGCTATGCTGGCCGCTACCGATGGTCTCCCCATGAATTTTGCGTTTACAGGAAAGGGGAACGATTCTGGCCGCCCAGCCCTCGAGGAGATCGTAAAAGCAGGTGTCGCAGGACTCAAACTTCATGAAGATTGGGGTTGCACACCGGCTACGATTTCTAACTGTCTAGATGTCGGGGATAAATACGACGTTCAGATCAACATTCACAGCGACACTCTAAACGAGAGTGGTTTCGTTGAGAGTACGTTTATTTCAAAAAACGGGTTTACTTGCGCTCAACTTCTCAATTCCTAGGCACGATCGAGGCATTTGGTGGCCGTACAATCCATACGTACCACACCGAGGGAGCCGGTGCGTGTGTTTCGATACCATGTGCCTTGTCGCGTTTTCAACGTTTCATCAGGCGGTGGTCATGCTCCCGACATTATCGTCGTCTGCGGACTGGAAAATGTTCTTCCGTCATCTACGAATCCTACCCGCCCTTACGCCCTAAACACCCTCGATGAGCATCTAGACGTAAGCTATGATCGCTCGTAATCGCATTACGCTAACCACGCCATCGAAAGATGCTTATGGTCTGTCACCACCTCGACAGATCTATCCTCGAAGATCTCCGCTTCGCAGAATCTCGGATTCGTGCGGAGACGATCGCCGCCGAAGACATCCTTCAGGACACGGGCGCGATTTCCATGATCAGTTCCGACTCGCAGGCGATGGGACGCGTAGGCGAGGTCGTCGCGAGGACATGGCGGACTGCGAGCAAGCTCAAGTCGATGCATGGTCCTCTCACCGAGCTCGGGGATACCCGCGAAAGCGACAATGGCCGCGTCAAGCGGTACATCGCCAAGTACACCATCAATCCGTGCGTATCGGTATCGTCGTGCGGCGTTTTCTAACCGATCTCGGTGGGTGTGTAGTGCGATCACGCATGGTATCAGTACACACATTGGATCGATCGAAGTGGGCAAGCTCGCCGACCTCGTCCTTTGGAAACCTGAGCTCTTTGGCGCGAAACCTGAGATGGTGCTCAAGTCGGGCGTCATCGCGTGGGCCAAGGTACGTCACGATGCTTGCCTTGTCTTGTCCCATGATGACCGTCGACTGACGGTGTTCTTGCCGTTTCCTCCTCGCGCGCGTGGGTGTAGGTGGGCGAGGCGAACGGGTCCATACCGACCGTCCAGCCGTCCTACGGCCGCCCTATGTGGGGCTCCTTCCCCGCCGCCGCCGCCCTCAACTCGATCGCCTTTGTCTCGCGCGCGTCCATCGACTGCGGTACCATCGCCTCGTACCGGCTCGCCAAGCGCGTCGAGCCAGTCGTCGGGTGCCGTCGGCTGACGAAGCGAGATATGAAGTGGAACGATGCGTTACCGAAGATGGTGGTCGACTCGGAGCGCTATGAGGTGCACGCGGACGGGGTGTTGGCGGATATCGAGCCTGCGCGGATCGTGCCTCTCGGGCGGGAGTATAATTTCTTTTGAGTTGGCGAGGACCGCGCTTTCGATACCGTTGACTCAGAGACCAGGCGATAGGAAACGCGGTTGCAGAATGTCAAACAGAAAGATATGATTGCTTTGTCCACTGTAGTCTATGTCACGATGCGTTCGGTGTATGTACAGACGAGAGGTGACGGAGAAAAGCATTGCTAGCGAATCTTGTGTACTACATTTGCTATTCAGTTATTCCCAAGCGATATGAAAGCATAAACTACCGTACAAAAAAAAGGGAAGTAAAACGAACCGGGAGTTATAGAGTGGAGTGTATGGATACAATGTGTTTCTGGTTGTGCTTCATTCAATAAACGCTCACGTCGCGAAATAGAGTCGCAGACTCGTGCGCGAGCAAGCCTTCGTCCGTGATCTCGAGGTAGTCATCATGAGCTCCGTCGTCGTTCCCGTCATCCACGACGCGCCGATGGGTGGCAGCAGCGCATGGTGCGCCCGTGCGGGAAAACGAAAGAGGTCCCGCACCGGTGGCCGCAGCGACCTCCTCCCAAAGACTCTTCTCCTCTTCATCCAATTCATACGCAAACACGTCTCGGATGCGGTTGGCGAGCACGATACGATCGTCGTCCATGACCGACGTGGTCGCCCCACGGGACGGATACGCGAAGAGTTTGTTGCGCTGGACCTGACGGGTTTGCTGTTGGCGATAGCGGAACGCCAACAACCTTTTGCCGATGCTGTCCCGTTTACACTCTTGGCAGTGCATGCAGGTGGTATTCCAGTCGAACGATTGATACCCGTCACAAATCCTGCAAAGACGGACAGAGGCGAACGATGAGACCAGTTTTTACCGCAACAGCGTCAAGGAGTAGGGAGAAGGGCACATACGTTCGTGCTCGCCTCGGTGGACACTGGGAATACCGGAACGACGGATTGTTCAATCGGGACGGCATGCGCAGTTGGTATTCCGGATCAGTGGACAAATCAGATGCCGGAGTTGAGGTGCGAAGCGGGCTTAATGGAGATATAATCTTCGGAGCATGCTTGTTCCGAACTGCATTACACAAGAGACGCTCGAGATCTTCTTTACTGGCACTGCCAGCAGTCACCTGAACTTTTTCCAGAGATTTAGCGTTTGACAAGTATGTTTCGTTATTCCATTTTGCGTGTAGTGGAGGTGGAAGCGGTGAGGAATACCGAGGAGATGTGGAATGATCGTGTGATTGTGGAGCTGGGGAATTCCGAGTATATGCCTTGAATGATGTGATGGATATAACGCGGCTCCGTTCCGCCCCTATGGGCGGCACGGCTTTTGTGAGCTCTGAAGCGCCGAGAGGCTGTGACCCGAGAGCCAAGGACAATGATACTGAACCATGAGGGAGCAGATCTGTAGTCGAGCCACTACGCCTCAACTTGGGTCTGCGAGGGGGAAGACCTGGTGGTGTAGGATGTACCGACGAGTCGAGAGCGTCAACCTTTCTTACGGGGTTTGATTGCCAAAGGTCGTTAGGTGGCCGGCGTACGGAGGGCATGGAATTAGTGCGTGAACGAATGGGCTGAAGGAGGTTCTCGGATTTCCACCCTGTCGTCGGTATAGGCTTGGTCATGCTTGGAGTGGGCTCTGTTGGGAAGGAGTCTGAAGAATCCCAAGTAGAAGTAGGCTCGAGAAAAGTGGCACGCGACAACAACTTCTCATTGGGGCTATGCAGAGGACCACACTGCGATGACCGTTGCCCCGCAAGACCGCTATGCGACGATCTGGCAGTGCCTGGAATTGGAGCAGGAGGCGGCCATGAGCAGACGCGCGCGTCGGAGATGCCGCTACGTTGCATTCCGCAAGAACCAACACTTATGGGTTGTTCCGGGTGCAGAACCGGAAGATCGAGGACCGAGGGTGGAGTGACGAGGGCATGGTGCGAGACGGAGTCGGTCGAGTGACAGTCCCGGGTACGCCTATTCTCCAATTCCGATGCCGACAATGGATCTAGTACATGTCAGAGTGGCTCTAGGCTGGGGAAACACTGCGACTCACCCAGAGGCGCTCGTCCGGAGTGCTGCACATCACGACGCTTGAGCCCAGGCTGTGGCAGCAAATCCTCGTCGAGCTGTGCAAAGGACCTTTTTGGCGAGAGAGCTATATTTTCGTTCTCGGTGTGGTGTTTGCCAGAAGTGGTGCGTGAAGGGGTGAAAGTGGGGGATGTTGGTGGGGAGATCATGTAGGATACAGCAAGGATTCGGTGTGGATGGAGGTGGTCGATGAGATTGAGCTGGCGAGTGCCGTACGAGCCTGACGTATAAATAATAGCGTGGGCCTTTTCTAGTAGGGCACTGCTGGGACATGCGGGGCGACTTTGACCGGTTCTGCCATGTCAATTCCCCCGAGGAACCACAAGTCACACGTAGGTGCCTTCCCTATTCTTTGGCCCAGCAACGGAAGGAGTGAAACCGCTCAAAGTGTACGACTTCTTGCTGGAAAGGCGGAGAGAACACGACCGCCATCACACCCAAATGGCACAAGAAAGGATAATTGAAAGGGTCAACTTGCTGACTCATCAAAAGGCCATTGTATCGCCATTGGCAAGGGCCACAGCAACAGTCTTATTGTAAGTCGTCATCATCACAGGTATACAATGCAGTCCTGGCTCATGCGAAATTATACAGCAGAATCGGACAATGGTAAAGAACGATTCGTGGTGCGAGTTAGGCGCGGACAATTCAAGACAATGCGCTTGGGCACGACAATGCCAGTGCGGCGACTATGCGGTCGTCATGGTTTAAAGTTCTAGGTAGGCATGCAGTTCGTCGATAGGGTGGAGGACGTCACCGCTCGGGTATTCCATCGCAGACAACGTGTTGGTGACGTGTACCCCAGCAAACGAGCGCTGATCGAGCGAATAGTGCCTGTGTAGCAGAGGAGAATCTGGCCTTCCTGAAGAAACGGGGCTATCCGGGATAGCTGTGATGGGTTCGAGTTCTGCGCTACCCCTCGAGGCGCGCCAATTGGGATCTACCGTAAAGTAGATTGCATTCTCATCCGTATCTTCTTGCTGAAGAACAGCTTCAGGTGTTAGTAACTTGCCAGGCGATGCCGGGTAGCGCGAGCTGCTGGATCCGATTTCCTTGGGCGCAGCTCCAACAGGTATAGGCACGGCAGGTTGGAATGTGCCCCCTCGTCGAAATGACGCGGCCTGGTCACCGAGATTCGGCGCAGACTTGGCGCACCTGAGCTTTTTCTTCAGCCGGTCCTGTGCCATCGCGCGTAGTTTCTCGAGTGCACCGGGAGATGTCTTTTCTACCTCCTGGGTCTCGGAAAAGGGCCTCGAAAAGAAAAGTAAGATAAGAGCTATTTATGATCTGGAGCTATTGGGTTACCTCGCGCTGAGAAATCCCCGCCGTTTCCGTGTTGCCGTACTGGGGGGTGTCGTGCTCGTTGCGGATGGAACAGTGGAAGCCACTTGTAAGGTAGGTGTAACGGTTCCAGGTTCAGGTATGGAAATTGGAGCTGGAATTGGACGCCTGGTGGGCTGTTGATCACGATGTCTCCTGCGATGTGCCCGCTTTCAAAACAAGAATCAGTCACTTGTGGTCGAGGAGGTGCAAGAGGCAATTACTGCGCTTAATCCGGCCCCGTTCCAGAGCTCGTGCAGCCGAATCATTTCCTCTTCTGTCAGCGTCTTCTCGGCGTTGACAGATGGGAGTGCCTTGTTCGTGCTTGCATACGTCGTAATCTTCGAAGAAGGTACGGTGCAGAGTCTGTCGTCCTCTACTACGGTCCCGCTAGCATCTACGTGCACAGGGATTACTGGAAGATCTTTATCTCTTCCGGAGGCCGAAGGCATAGCAGAATGTGCTTCTGCGCGACCTAACTCGACTATGTGGAGGAGATGGTGGGGGAATGAATGAACGGTGAAAGAGTTTTATGTTCATGGTGGTACACAAACATGTGTTGGTGGCATCCACAGTGTGGACTCGCTGTCGAAGCGTGAATGGGACTATACAATCACCCGCTTTGCCCACCAAGCCAAGTCTGGCAGGTACGCGCCTGTGGGACCTGACTGTCACGTGCTTTTAGTTTACATAAGGGTTCCACCGCTATCTGTGGTTATGATCTATCCACGACAGATGCCAGGTAAATAGCTCACGAGATCCAGCTTCCCTGCGGCACCACTCCCCAGACAGACATCTATAGTCTTTTAATTTCACACTGGTCATTCAAAGAGTCGCCGTGTGAACCTGTGGATTTCCCGCGGTGCGCGCATCTGTCAGAAAAAGTATGTGATGCGCGATTGCATGTATCCGGCGCCGGGCTTGAAACTACCTCGCCGTACAGTAAATTGAAGTTGAGTACTGACAACCCAATAAAAACTCGAATGTCAGCGCTTAAGCATCGATCATAGGTATCGGCTAAACTGAACTTTCGAGTTTCTCCGTCTTTACTAACATCACTCTTGCTTACGAACCACCATGTCCTCACAGGCGGTAGACGAGGAAACGCCGTTGTTGCCAGCTCAGAAGCAAAAGAAGGGCAGGACACCGTTGCCCTGGCGTCAATTCACTATCATCCTGTTTCTCCAGCTCGCGGAGCCTCTCACCTCCCAAGTCATCGCTCCGTTTGCACCTCAGGTTTGTCGATCATCTACTGTGTTACACCTCACTCAAGTCGCCTTCCTTTCAAGCTGATACGGGACATTGGCATTACAAAGGGCGACGAGACTCGGGTTGGATACTATGTAGGATTGCTGGTACGTCGTCCATGATCTCTCCTTCCCTTTCAGGCCCTCAAGTTGGTCTTGGGTTCCCATAGCATTCATTATTCTATGCAACGCAAGCCCTCACTGTGCTACATTGGAGTCGGTTATCGGATCATGTCGGCCGAAAACCCGTGATCCTGACGGGTTTATTCGGTTTGTCTGCCTCCATGTATTGTTTTGGCTTATCAACGTCCTTTTGGGGATTGGTAATGAGGTACGGTTCCTCTCTTATTACGCACTTGTGTCGCTGACACATCGTTCACGTTTGCATCTAGTCGCTCCCTTAACGGCGCGTTAAACGGAAACATTGGTGTTATCAAGAGTATGATGATGGAGATAACAGATTCTACGAATCTCGCACAGGCATATGCTTTTATGCCCATCGCATGGTCCTCTGGTGCTACTTTAGGGTTAGTCCTTTCCTGCAATCCTCTGCAGTCTGGCTCATTCGCTATTCGTAGCCCATATGTTGGTGGTTCGTTATCGAACCCCGCTAAACGATTCCCAGACGTTTTTGGACATTGGGAGTTCTTTAAGATACACCCTTATTTCTTAGCGTGCGCAGCGCCTGCGACGTTTTCCGCACTTGCTTGGCTTGTTACACTCTTGTTCCTGAAAGAGGTTAGTGTACTCTACAACCGTTTCCGTCAGCTGAAGGTAGCCACCAGACTCTCCCTCACCGTGTCCCGCTCGGTCAATTGATCATGGCCAAGTTTAGTAAAAAGTCCGCCGTGAAGAGTGCACCGCCCACACCGGTCGTCCCGTCTCCTGAAACACCGGAAAATGAAAATGGGAACATAGAAGAACCCAGGAAGGAGGATGAAACGCCATTACCTTTGCGCGCGCTCTTGATACCGCGTGTACTCATCGCAGCAGGAAACTATGCAACTCTTTCTTTGGTAGACATCGCATTCCGAGCCATACAACCGCTCTTCTTCGCCACACCAGTCGAGCTTGGGGGTCTCGGTCTTGATCCACCACGGATCGGCAACATCCTTTCCGTTTATGGTGTGTTGAGCGGGTTGTTCCAGGTCTTCTTCTTTGCGGATTTGCATGATCGGTTCGGGTCCAAAGTTATTTACTCTACTGCCATCGCTTCCGGTATCCCCGTGATCCTTACGTTTCCACTGATTAATGCCCTCGCCCGAACCCAAGGATTGAGTTGGATGGTGTGGTCCCTGGTCGGGGTACAGCTTGTCCTGTCGATGACACAGAATCTGGGCTTTGGTGAGTTGTCTTGCGTTCGTCGCGAGCCCACACTACTCATCGACGTCTCTGCAGCTTGCGTCTTCATCTACATCGCCGCGGCCTCACCCAACAGGGCTTCTCTCGGGGCTACCAATGGCATCGCTCAGCTGCTCGTGTCGATCATGCGGACCATCGGACCGGCCTCGGCGACGTCTATGTTTTCGCTCTCGCTCAAAACCCCCGGACACGCATGGTTCGTGTACTATTTCCTCCTGTCGCTCGTGTGCGTTGGTGGGAGTGCCTCGCTGTTGCTTCCGCGAAAAGTATGGCGTCGCTCGATGGACTAGGGATGGTGCGTGCAGTGTTTGATGCCGGACTATCTTTGGGAGCATATTCTATTCACTGCACGTCCGTCTCTCTGCTTGCCATCATCAATTGAAATGTAGATAAACGCTTATCTCTGTGCATACGAATCTTTAAATGCCCTTGTACGACGACATTCATGTGAAAGATACGATTATACATAGTTGCTTTGATGATTCACATCCGATCCTTCATTCGAGACCAAATGCGACTCGAAACCCCTTGCGACTTCTGGTAGCTCTATTCGTCGAAGAAGGACACGGGATACATTCAGATGTGAGAGGTTGTACGATACTAACATATTCTACAGAACAAAGACAGTAGCGCGATGGGATATATCGATACATACACATACGTAAAATTGGCAGTCAAGCATGTACACGGCCATGATACAACATCCGTCCTTTGGTCCTCCCAAGTTTCACCCACTAACTCGCACACACGGCCGAAAGGATCTCAAACACCTCGCTCTGTCGCTCGCGGAACGTCTTGATCTTGGATATGTTCAACGCGAGCGTGTTAATCCGATTCGAAAACGAGACGGTCTTTCCTTCGACACTCTCCCTTCTACACAGCTGCTCTCCGTTATCGGTACCAGGACGTCGGTCGTAGCCTACACCCTCTTGCAGCATCCTTCTCAGCCGCTCCAGTCGTGGAATGGGCGGGTCGTCACCCCTCTGGATCGCATCGATCGTTGCCTCCGTGTCCTTTTTTCCAAACTTCTTCGCCTGTTTGCCAATGTCCCCCAGCTCGACCATCAAGGGCTGCAACGCCTCCGGGCACTCACCGATAGTTATCTGCAAGCCAGCTCCCTCGACGGAACCATCGGGCTGTACGGCCCTCGTGGCGACCTCGAGGATGGCTAGCGAGACAGAGGCAAAGTATGCGCGAGGAGGGTCCCATTTGAGGAGTCGACCGAGTGTCTCGCTGCCGGCAAGAACGTCCCCAAGGGCTGCATACAGGATCTGGCGTATCTTCTCGAGCCCGGGGGAATTGTGCGGGAATAAGACGGGAGAGGGTGTTCGTGGGGGGAATGCAGAAGCTGGAGAGGCGGGTGGAGAACCGTACTTGGCCTCGTTTTTGGCGTCCAAATAGTTGGATGGGCCGTCGTAGGCGGGAGGTGGGACGAAGGAGGTTTTTACTTTGAGAGTGGAGCCACTGTTGCCGGCGTCGAGTGCAGCTTGGAGATCACCTGCGTATCTGTCTTGGAAAGAGCGTCTCTGTGATATCTCGATCGCTACGGCACGGAGATCGGCTGCGATTCCGGATACTTCGGAATCGTACGGGTCACTGAGTGGTTGGAGGCCACATATGACGCGCGCGAGGTCGTGCTGATGTTCTGGCTCCAGACCTTGTATCCTGGAGACATTGGATGCCCATACGCGAAGGAAGCCCAGAAATGCCGGAGGACAATTTGCCTCCGTGAGTTCACGGGGTGGAGCTGATTTGGAGCTCCTCGGAAGTGGCACCGATGGTGGAATGGTGGTGCAGCGAAGAGCGGCGAAATAGAGACAGAGGGCTGGACCTGGTCACGTCACGAAGAAGTTGATCAAAAAGTGAGATTGATTGACGTGGAGCTTTTCGCTACTTACCCGTGATCATCAAATCCCCCTCGGCACTGGCGAGCACTTCTGGCTCGAGGAGTCTCTCTACCTTTGCATGGGTGAGAGATGATTTGAGGTAACTGTGGAAACTGTCTTGAACATATTGTTCTGAGAGTTTCTGCTCGTCGGGAACCATGAGAAGCGGAGATGCTGTGGAGTCGAGCACATCGATATTTGAACAAGGGCAGTGTTGTCTGCTTACATAAGAGGCGATACTGCGCTCTGTATGGCTGTGCTCCAGCAATGACGCGTTGACGGATCTACTGCGCACGATGGCCCTCGCCCTGGCATTGATTCTTCTCCTACACCACGAGCACCTACGATGTCCAACTACATGCGAGACGTAGGCATCAAGCTCTTCCGACAAAACCTGGAGCAGTACGCTCCGCAAGACCCTCTCTACGAGTACTACACGGATGCCAAGGGAAAACAACGTCGCAAAAAGGCAAGCACTGCATTTTCACCTTGACTCTACTAGTGGGCTTATTCTTTCTTCTGTGTTTCTGTGTACGTGTAGCGTGATGTTCCACCTGGAATTTCCGCTCGCGACGCCAAACTCCTAAAGAGCGTCCAGCGAAGAGCAAGCTGTCTCGACAAGAGCTTCAACGTTTGCGGTCTCCGTTTCGGGTGGACGTTCATCATTGGCATTATCCCTGGTGCAGGTGCTGCCGCATGTGCGGTCCTCGGCTACGTGCTCGTAGTCCGTAAAGCTCGCCAGGCGGATCTGCCGCCTTGGCTGATCGGCAAGATGATGTTTAACAACACTGTCTCTGCCTTGGGTTGCCTCGTACCCGGCCTCGGGGACGTGTTTACCGCCATATTCAAGGCCAATTCTAGAAACGCAATCCTCCTCGAGGAGTTTTTGCGCATCAGAGGAGAAGAATATATCAAGTTGCAAGCAGAGCAGGAAGAGATAAAGAGTGGCAAAACCGTTACGAGTAGTGTTTCGCAAAAGGATATAGAACAGGTCAAACCGGGAGCTGGGATGGAGTCTGGGCGAAGTTTTACCTCGTTCCTGTCGCAGAGGGGAAAGAAACAGGCGACGGAAGCCACTGATAGTGAACGTGGAAAGTTCGTCGAAAACATGGTTGTTTGATGTGATGGACGCAAAGGTGCTCGGATCGATTTGACTTCGAGGAACGGTCACCACGGATGGATCAATATTTAAGACCGACCTAAATGTAGTACTAAATCTGTAGACAAAAATTGAAATATAGTTTCCTGTATTGCCATTGACAGTTGTCCGACTATCAAATGGCGGTGAAAACTTGTAGTTTGTGCACACATTCTGCCCCTGTCCAAATATAGATCCTAACAATAAGTTTAGTCACCGTGTGAATAGTTGCGGAAACTTCAAATTTAGTACTCCTGTCTGTGCTCAGACGAAATTTCGAGTTTGGTCGTCTTTTGAACAATGGTCGAAATGTGAAATATTGTCAAGAAAACAGTCCACATCTAAATTTGAAACTTAGGGCTGGGATAAACAGGAGTACTACTCTTAAGGTTTGCGCCGGGCTGAAATGAATCACCCACTCCATCGCCCGCATGTTGCGCACTCATCACCCAGTCAATGCCCACCATCCGAGTCACCCCTCGAGCAGCCTGCCCTGGTGGATGGCAACGCGCAAACAATGTGGCAGATCGCTTGATAGCAAGGGGTCCACGTTGGCAATCAAAATGTGCCTTCAAAGTAATGAATCGCGCGACAATGACAGACCAATTGTAATGAAGTAATGATAACCACGACATATACTCAATCCTTTTGGGAATAGAGATAAGGATGAGTCATTGTATTCCATCAACGAAGTGCTGGCTTACCTGTGATAATGAGAGGATGACTAATTCATTGGAGGAAACTACGTAGCTTGCATTATGCCCAATTACCCAGGAAATCTTGACATGTTCTAGCTTCTCTTTAAGCTGCATAGAATAAATCCTTGCTGGGAAATGAGGGTAGGCCACAAAAGCATTGAGCTTGCAGGCATTCTGAATGGGAAACGTAGCTTGCCGTTGGACAGCAAACATCATTGCACCATCCTCCTCGTAGATGTACTGGATAACTCCTGGAACTCCCGCAAGCGACCGGTTACCATCTGGATAAAACATCACCTGTGAGTTACCAAGGTGGGTGGATGACCGGCTGTAGGTAACGCCAGAGTATTTGAGATGGGCATGGAGAATGGTGGTGGGTTGGCTAGTAAGTTCGCGTAAACACGACAGCACATCCATTCGTCTTGCTGCATCAGCTGGCTTTACATTGTCATCAAAAGGATCAATGTCGTGTCCATCATTCATGTTATATGCACGGTCAAGGAGCACCTTGCATTCCTTGATGGCCGATGGACACTCTGGTTGGGAAAGCCACGCGCGAAATTTCGCCCCTTTCAGAAACGAACGGAGCATGGTATTTTCTAGCTCGCCTGGTAAACCAAATGAGTGTATCTTACCAGACTAAGGCAGAGGAACTCACCCGACTTGTGGTTGCTGGGAAGTCTCTGTAGGGTGCCAATTAACCGCTTGAAAGGAAAAGTCCACCATGAATGGACCGGGCCGAAGAGAACCAAATAATCGTATATATGAAGCGAGGCGTGACGGTTGGGCCGCAAGCAGAACTTGGGATGGATACATTTCAAGCCAGCGACATAGCTTGTAGTATACGACCGATATGCAGTCGCACGCTCCGGCGTCATTGTGCGAACACAGGACACATACACTGCAGAGACTAGGTCCATGGTATGGTTGAGGATGGCCTTGAGCTTGGCATCTGAGGATTGCATGCCCCAAAGGCTGATCAGGGCGATGGGGATTGAAACCGTAATAAGAGAACACCACTCTTCTGCTTTGATCATGCCTGCAGTGGGATCACCGAAGTTAGTTGGAGGGGATCTAAACCAGGATGGTAGGTTCGTCTTGCGAATAACATCATGGATGCGTTCCAAGGTAGCACGTGTTCCGTACATAGACTGGTCCTCAGGTTCCTGGGCTGAAAAGGGCATTTCACGGTGCTGTAGACATTTTAGCTGCAACAAACAGGATCAAACAATATGAACGACGGACCCACTGAGCTAATGCCTTCACGTAGTCATGTTTATAGATGTGTGTCTTCTTTGGTGGAATACACATGAGCATCTCGCAGACAAACCTCAGTGCGGAGAGATTTTTTCGAAGTAACGAGTCCGCCAATTTTTTCATTGAAATGTCAACTTGGGTGTTGACATCAGTATCATCGGGAAGTGGGATCTTGGTGACAAGGAGGTCATAAATTGCCAGTACTTGTGTACATTCTCGTGTGGACATTGTTGGAGTACGATGTTGGAGTACTACGACGACCATCTGATACAAACAAGTACAAGCTACGCTCGGCCGTCTATGCCGAACACAAGACTCGATGATTATACATCTGAGTCGTCATTTGCAATAGC
>JBBPOE010000343.1:0-28913 GCA_038091295.1 Tylopilus felleus | reverse complement strand
CCAGAGTACCTGGATTTTGCTAGACCCCCGTCGCGCATGGTAATCCAACAAAATGCGGAGTGCACCAATAACCTCCCTTGCGATCTTCTCGTTCGAGACCACGTGCGATCCTAGATTAATTGAGACGTTCGGTCCATTGTCCAACCACTTCACCAACTCTGGATCGCTCTCTTCGAGGGGATCAAATGGCACGATAATCGGCCCGCAGAGGAGTAAATCCTCCGGGATAACCGCGAAGGGGAAGTCGGTTTCAGGGAGTGCGGGACAGATATACTTCACTCCAGGGTAAAGCTGGGTTCCAGAGATATTCTCTAGCCCAAGGGATCTGCGGATAGCCCCGATTCGTTTTATGTTCACCGACGTCATCGTTAATATATTGAATCGAATGTGGAGATAGATGTTGAGAGGAATCTGCCACCACTCGAGAGGAAACGGAAACCCGGAACACCGACTGGTCAAAGATAGATATCAGTTGAGCTTAAGAAAATCAAAAAACTGATATGACGACGGACATGGGATATTTCCAAAACGCGGCAAAGTATGGTTGTATGTTCGTCGCGGCTTCCTTGAGGCCAAATGGGTATATAACCATGAACTTTTGACCAAGGAGCTTGCAGGCGTCCAACGCGGCATAGAACAATGTATCAACTACCACCACGTTCGGTTTGATGGTCGTGATAATCTCTTCACAGGCCTTAACGACAGTGAGGTACTCCTCCGAGCTCCATGGAAACAGTGCCAACTCCACTTTTGTATATCCTTCCAACGCGCCTGACACGCCAGGAGGATGGATGGCGCTGGTCGCGTTTATGCCGAGCCTTCTGGCAGCTTCCGCGAATGATATGACGCCCTTGCATTCGCGGAAGATGACGGAACCTGTAGTTTGACCGATGGAACGCGAGGCGTGACGGTCAATGAGCTCTTGAAGCCGAGTGACACGACCACTGAGCGATGCGAAGGACGAGATGTAGACGTTCACCCCTGCGAGTGCGAGTTCATATGAGGTTGCAAGGTTCACGTTGGATTGGCCATACTCTGGGTATGTAAATATAAGCACGGTTGGAGCCTGAGGGGAACTCATGATGGACGGGATGGGCTGCTGTTGGGGTGCAAAGACAGGAAAGCTCAGTCATTTTAACGTTGAGTTAGAAGAAGATATATCAGGGGCGGAATCAAATCAAAGCTGCTGAGTTCTGTCAGTTGAGGTCAAGCCGTCGTGAGGTAGAGTCGGCGTATGGCGTGATGTGATTATATTGACAGATCTTGTTTATGATACACCGTGACCACGGATTTTCTGATAAGGCCTTACAACTCGAATGCCTTGCGAAGAACCATAATTTCCAGAATAATAATAAAGCATCATAACCCCTTTACAATGGTAGGTCCAAAGGAAAATATGCCGCATCAGAAAATTAGTCAAGTACCACATCACAAATTCAGTCAAGAGTTGATGAGTTTCATCAGTGAAACAACCCTTCCCTTTAGCCGACGAGTCACAGCACGACAGCAGCGCCACTGCAGTTTTTCCCATGTTCGTAAAGCCTGTCGCAGACTGTCTGTGCACTAAGGTACAACCACGATAAACCTTTTTTGCAGATGAGTCATTGACCTGCCGAAGTCATCGGTGGGGATAGTAGTACGACGAATGGTCGGAGCTCACTCTACAGCATGTGGGCAAAAAGCCACACCGTTACTAGATGTGTCTTTCAGAGTTTACAAACCAGGAAGAATCGGTCTTGTCATTACGGGACGATATAGTATGTATCGCCGTCCCTCGTCACTTCAAGCCCCCTCCTGAGCTCAGCGTTCCTCAAGGTCTCATCTCCCCTCCAACCATTCTTTCACCAGACAGGCATGTATGATCGCTGCGCCAACTTTCAGAAACCACCTTGCCTTCGCAGCTCCAATTCCGAGGACTCTTCGATCATTCCACCTTCAGGACATGATATCCTGCGACAAATGACGAATTCCTAGGTAGTCCAAGAGAACAACGGAACCGAAAATGGTTCGATATTCCAGACAATCATACCACCAGCGCTTCTAGTAGCAGTCTAGCATTCGTCCCATAACGTCCGAGTCACAACAGCTCTTCGACTGCCTCCCACAGTCGTCGACATCCCTCCATGTACGCCGTATCTCCCCTCCGCATCGTGAACGCGTCTCCCCATACCGGCTCCGTATTCACCATCTTCACGGACGGAAAATGCTTGCGCAGAAACTCGGCCACCAACCGCGGCTCGCGGACGTAGGAATCGGGTAGTTCGAGACAGACGAGGAGCGTATTGCGAATGTCGGGATTGGCATCCATCGGGACGATCCTGGCATCGATCGGCAGGCAAATCGTCCAGAGTCGGGGGCACGCTTGGATGAGCGACAGCAACCCCCGCAAAGTAGTGTACTTGGCCGTCACCCAAGGCCACCCTCCAGATCTGCAATTCAGCTGTAGGACTTCGAGCGATGGCCAACAGCGGGCCAAGGCCGCGAGTTCGTCGTCGTTGATGGAGATCTGGTTGTGCATCGCGATGTAGAGTTCGCGGAGGCAGTGAAATGACGCGAGGGGAGAAAGTGTATCGAAGGTGAGGCAATAGTACATGGGGGAATCCTCTAAATCTTGGGCATCCTGTGCCTCATTGTCTTCCCGGAAGCAATCACCATGAAGTACGAGACTGATCGATTCAAGGGACTTTATACGTGGGGGGGTGACCAGCGTGGTGAAGAAGGAAAGGATGGGTTGAACGAGAGGTCTACGTCCCTCCGAATGGAGTTTGACCTCGATGTTACGAAACTTTTGCTGGTGTGGTCGCAGGAGGCTGGTAAGGAAATAAAGATCACATATCTCTAATTCCATCGTCTCGACGTTGGGAAACGGCGTATCGGCGGGTGTAATGTCGATGTACTCCACTGCGGACAAGCTGTGATCCAGCCCTATGCCGAGAGTCTTGAAACATGGAGACAAGATGACTTCTTTGAGGGTGTAGGGGTCTAGGGGTGCGAAAAACTCGAGACTTTCAATCTTTCTGAGGCAAACGATCGAGCTAGAAAGCGCATCCACGACGTGCAAGATTGGTTCATACAAACCGTCGCCAAAGTCCCATCTGAGCGTCTTGAGATTCGGACAGAGAAGCGCAAGGTTCTCGAAGAGCGGGCCCGGCGTATCTACCTCTCCTTCTAAGGTGATGTCCAAGGAAACGAGTCCGGGAGCGAGCAATCCCTCGAGGAGTGGGGTGACACAGAAATCGGCAGATGGACTCCAAATGAGTACCCTCAAATTTGGAACGAGGGAAAAGTGTTCGGAGTTGGTCCGGTCCAAGAAAGATCGCAGGATGGCGCATCGCAAAAAGTGCAAGGAAAGAGTGGTTCCTGGTGCTTCCATTATCCGTAGTTCCCTAACCCGGACGGCGTACCGACGGATGATGGCCCATTCGGCGGGGGAGGGTAGCGTCTGCCAATGTCAGAGAGAACGTTTAAACAAGAGATGATATGCATTTACCATTGCCGTGTCCGCATCCATCACTTCTGCAAAACATCGAACGAGGGGTACGAGCGAGTCCAGCGACCGCCAAAGGCGATCGAGGGAAGGTTCTGAGAGTGTATAACATGTTTGAGCGAGAGCAAAGAGCGTTTTCCGCGCCGCTCTGGACGGCTCATGAACCCTGATACCCGTGATGGATTCTACTATTCTTGGATGCACTGGATTGGGCTCGTCAAGAAAATCCAGGATGTGGTGGAACAGTTCTGGTAGCAGCAGTGGATTGCGTATTGGGTGTCTTGTCATCGGGATTGTTGTTCCTTGGTCAACGGAACGCTCTGGGGGTTATAAGTTTAGAGCGGACTCCTCACGGATCTAGGGTTGACCACTCACAAAGTCGCGAAAAACAAGCTTTAGGCCTCGTGGGTTATCTGCGTTAACATGTCCTTTCTTAATGTTCGAAATGGTATGCTATGAGATTGGAATCCATGACAAAGTCGCGTGGTGAACGAACCCTTGAATATTACCACCAGCGCAGTGATCGAGTATTAACGCGTCTCAGAGAAGCACCACCGGTGTGCTGGTGTCGGTGAACGGCCACGAATCCACGCATTAGTCATGAACATGGTGGTGGCAGAGTTATGCTAGGGTGCGGCGTCGTGGTGCGACGGATCCAGCGTGTGATTGGCCAGTGTCCGGCAGAGGTCCGGCCTTCCAAATTCGTGACATTCAGTTCTTGACCAACAGCAGCCAATCAGATCTCAGACCTAGCCGACCGAATGGGATCCACACCTGTCGTGGTCTGCTTTCCATATCTTTATGGCTGTTGCCTGTCAACCAGAAACCCACCAGCGTGGTTATTGAGCCGAGGACACCCGGAGATGTCTTCCTGCCAGCTGGACAGTTGACCTGACGCCAGGTCACAGTCTGCGGCTGTGGCCAATATCGTTCAATGGCGACACTTTGAGTAGTAGCACTGGGAGCTATCTCTTAGGACTGTTGCCTATCAACCTGAAAGCGGATCTTGACATCCGAGGGTCGGGTTTCCTGCCAGCTGAAGCGCTGACTTGACGCCGGGTCGGCTCCCAAGGCCGATATCGTTCAACGGGCACGACACAGCTCGACACTGAGTACTGAGCAGTGTCGCGCCGTCAACGATATCAGATGTCCCAGCTTTGCCTGACAATATAATATCATGCTCAGCATCTACGTGTGAGAACGCTCCTACCGTGTTCAGAGATTGATGGGCTGGCCATCGACAAGGCGTGTACATGGCATGTCGCATCATGCGTTGGCACGCGATGACCACACGCCAGGCAGTCCTTGAGCTTGTGTCAGGGGAGAGCATGAAACAAATCGGATGTAGCACACAAGATAATTGTATCAGAATGATTATTCAGTTTTTCTAAAGGTACACCTCGTCAAACACCTACGTCGCAAAAAACCACAAAATGAAGGAAATCCGTGGTGAGTTTCCCTAGAATGGTCACAAGGTATTACACGTGACCATGAACAGACATGACACCAAGGGGCGGAAAGATGTCGTCGGATATGCAAGAAAAGAAGAAACGATGGACATGTGGGTACGTGTCAAGCCAAAGTTAGGTATTGCGGTGTGTGGGTGTCCACCAATGAGCGTACGGACAGCACTATGAATGACGGCAAAGGACAACGCGAGCGCTCGACAGAGATCGATGGCGACAAAACTGATGTACGCAAAGATCGATAGCAACGTGACAAGTGAACTCCAGACGATAGCGATGTTGCGCTGCGAAGCTGAGGGGACTGACGATGAACTGAAGATTGCCGACAAAACGATAGAAGGACAACACCAGATGACAGGTAAGCTTGCATGGATGTAGGCATAGGCCAATACGACATAACGAGTGATGAATAAGAAAGGCGATGACGAGGAAAGTGTTGGTTGCACAATAAACAGATGATGCGTGGTGATGATGGGATAATAGGATGTGCGCGGATGCGTGGAATGTAGGATGTCCGTGGAAATGCGATGGAATAACCTTCTAGATTGTCGCCGGTAAGGGAAAGGGGTTGCGGAGAACGATCGCGACAAGCAGCTACGGGGTTTCCTCGGCACCATCGTCGCCATGTTCAGCAGCTGCGTCCAGGTCGGCCCGACAGTGGGCTTTCAGCTTCGGAAGGTCGTCCTTCAAGGACACTTGTGTACTCTCCTCCCATCGCTCAAGCGCCCACTCGCGTACCCAGATGCTTACCTGGATGCGACATCAGTAAACTACTGGTTGATGTTGGGCAGGCTTACCTTCAAGAAGCGCTTCCCGGCATACTTTCTGTGGAACGACTCATGTCGTACGGGTTTAAGTATGTAGTTTAACATCAAGTTCGCGGTAGGGAGCAAAGAACTCTCTGCGTAAGAGGAATAGTGTGCCAGGTTCGCAGTCTTCGTAAAAGGGATCAGATAACATTCAATGAGTAGGAAGGTATGTACCCACCCATTTATAATTGCCGAGAATCAAGCGGGCTAGCCAGATAGAAGCAGCGGCCATCAAGGACGGAGGCGTAGCCAGTAATCGCCATTCGAGCGCGCCGACTTCCAAGAGGTACTTGCCGATGGTTCGAGCTTTCACGTCATAGTCGTCGGCCTTGCTGATACGCCGGAGGAAGTGCATTGGATTTGGGAACGACAGATTCCAGTCAATCGTCTTCAATACATAGCGCTCCGCAAGCAGGATCTCGGACTCGGTGTACGAGGAATCGGCACAGTGAAGGAAATGGGATACGGAAGGCGCCACAATTTCCTCTACCTTGGAGGCGACGAAGAGGCACGTAATGCCGACTAGTTGAAGCTTGGCGAGCGACACGACGCGCGCCGAGAGGAAGCGGTCAATGATATTAACACATAAGAAGAATGTTTCGGGGAGGAGACGGAAGCGAGCGTGAACCTGGACGAGCCAGTCGAGGAGTATGCCTCGCATGGACCATGCAAGCTCCTTTTGACTCGACATGTAGTCCGGGTTAGGGAGCGTGGTGAACTGAGAGATGGTCAGCTGATTGTGAGCAGTCTATGTAGCTGGTAGATACCTCAGTATTTTTCATGTAGTCCAAAATCTCGATTACATATTCGCTAACCATCAAGGGGTCGTCACCGTCTTCAGCGTCGAGGTCGTCCCATTCGTTACCGTTCGGATCGGCTTCTGACTCACTGTCGACACCGGCATCGAGTGAGACTGCCACCTGGGGTTGCAGATGCTCCTGCCCCTTAAACGGCTTTGCCTCATCGGGCACGTCGGATGAAGTCCTCCGCTTCTTGAAAACACGGTTGTCTTCCTCGCGGGAGTCGACCTTGACGTTGAGATGAGAGGTGGTTCGTTTCGAGAGGTCTGCTCGCTGAACCTCGTGCTTGATTACATGGGACGCGGTCACCGTGGAAGGCCGGTAGGCACCCTTGGCGTTTGTGAGTGGTACCGAGGGGGCAGGGTCAACGGCCATGGCATCATCGGTGTGCACGGGGACCGGGTTTATTTCCTCTTTTACATCCGCTAGTGGACGGACCTTGGACTGATGTGCGGTAGTCTTAGAAGTCCGCCGAGTTGCGGCGACGGTGGATAGTGGTTGACGATTGCCAGCTGAGGGAGGGGGTTTTGATTTGATGACCACGCCATCAAATTTAGCCTTGGCCGAAGGAAGATCACTGCCTCTACTCTTTACGTCTTTGGGAGCAAGTGCGGACTTGGGCTTGTTGGCGTTCTTGGGAACCTGGGCGAGAGCATCGCGCTTGCGCTTGCCTTGTGTAGCTGCGTCGACATCGTTTTCGTTGGCCTTCGCCCTAGATGCGGCGGTGGGTGCGGTAGCACGAGTGAGAGCGGTGGACTGAGTCGTGGCCGTTGGTGGACCTTTGGAAGGAGGCTTTGAACGGGTGATTGGACGCGAGGTCGCATTCTCGTTATGGGTTGAGACCGCAGCGCGTGTTACACGGCGTGTCTGCGAGACGCTGAGCTGGCTGTAGGGCTGCGATGGGGAGAACTTACGGGTATCATCGTGTCGGTGGTGAAGAGAGGAATGGTGGACTTGCCTGCCGTTTTCAACCAGCTACACAAAACAAGGCCAAATAAGCGCGCTCGCGTCTGATCACGTGGAAATCACACAACACCCCCCAAAGAGGGGTGGATAAGTGTATCATCTCGTTTGTTTTTGTCCACCACGTCGGATGACAATGATGCCACCTCCACCTCCACCTCGCCGATCTCGCTCAAACTCGTCCGCCTCGCTACGAAATGCACAGACTCCTCCTCCATCCAGTCTGGGCATGTCCCCCGCATCAAGATATATGTCCAACATGAAAGTCATCCGCAGAAGAGACTCATCCATTGTATCCATATTTGACCAATTCAGCCATGTCTGTGTGTATCATCATAACGGTGACAAGTGGGAGAAGCAGGGCTACGAAGGAAGCATGTTTCTCTACGAACGGTATCGTATACAATCCCTCTCTCACACCACATCCTCATACACTCTGTCAGTGACTCGTATCCGCCATATGGACTCTACATTATGAACCGTGTTGGGATGGAAGATTACAGCCAACGACTATATCCGGAAGACAGCGTCGGCGTACATGGGAGCTATCTCATGATGCGTCACTACCCCGACTTCACTGCCCGCCGATTAGCAGAAGCCCGCTCAAAGCTCCCTCCGTCTATCCAAGACGGCCCCACCACCAAATTTGCTTCTGAGTTCGCCATCTCTGACCCCGAAAAGCTCCATGACGCCGACAAGGGTCGCTCCCAAACTGTCGGTTTGTGGTGCTTTGCAACTGACGCAAGGGAACCAATGACCGATGTCGTGATGCGGTGCGTGCCCCCTCAAATTCCCTCCCGTTCGTATTGACCATTTCAATAGCCTACATGAATACATCAAGAATAACCTGCCATATCCTGACGAGTTCAGGTATGGTCCCGACCGACCCCCTCCTCCCAGCTTCCGATCGACATCTAGAGCTAGCGGTAAGCGCTTCTTTATGACTATCCGCCATCGCTTAACTCCGCTTAGAACGTGGATATCATGCCCGCTCTGCATCAAGCGCTTCAAATACCAGCAGTATACATAGTATCTCAGAGTCAGGGGAAGAGGACGACCGTCCAGCCCCGTCTACATCTGCTC
This sequence comes from Tylopilus felleus, assembly GCA_038091295.1. Taxonomy (NCBI): domain Eukaryota; kingdom Fungi; phylum Basidiomycota; class Agaricomycetes; order Boletales; family Boletaceae; genus Tylopilus; species Tylopilus felleus. The sequence continues at coordinate 20,305 of JBBPOE010000343.1, read as the reverse complement.
CTCTCAATGGGTCATCAGGACTCGACAGACTCCTTGCCAAACTCGCAACACCATCCCAGGTGCAACCCTCAGTAGGTACCGGTGGATCGGAGACAACGGCTGCCAGTCTATTAGCCAGCATATCAGGTCCTCCTCGTACCATGTCCGTCCCCCCACCATCGTCTTCGGCTGCATCCGCACCTACACGCGGTCTTGCCCTTCTAGACACCATCTTTGCATCTGCCACTCCACCGCCACCACGTGCCGCATCCCGCGGTGGTATCTCATCCAACCCCCAACACACTGTTTTCCAATCTACTTCACATCACAACCGCATTCTATCCCACTCCATCCCCACTCAGCATCTGCCTCCCACTCCTTTCTCACAACACCCCCATATCCTCTCCCCAAAGCCGACTTCCACTGCCCTTCCGCAAGTTCTTAATCAAGAGGTTATATCAACCCTTTTGGGCCTCCCGCCATCCCGTGCTTCATCCGTGCGATACGAAGGCGATAATGAGGCCAGTGATGATGGCGCCTCAGAACCTGGATCTTTCACGGCGTCTATTCCACAGCTTTCCTTACCGACGACACGTATGGGTGATAACGAGAGTGGGAAGACAGGTGCCCGTATCCTCGGAGACGTTACCCCTCGCCCTGCGTTACGTGGCTTCGGTTCCAACATTAACCTAGTTAGCGATCTACTGACAGCGGCACGCATTGAACAGCAGACCACGCAAGCCGATACCTCCTCTGACGCACATATCCCAACGTCCTCGGGCTCCACTAATCCTACCTCTATCCTCTCCGCAGACTCAGAATCCACACCCACGATATACGCTCAACCTCGCGTTAACTCTACCTCCGCATCATCCGCTCCCAAGAATCCTCCTAAACCCCGATCACTCGTGCCATTCGAAACCGACTCAGATCTCTGGCCGTACCCCCGCCCTCCTCTCATCGAAATCGACTCCGACGTCATCGAGCTCGACTTTGCTGATACGAGCGCCCTGAGTGACCCAGACGCGTTCGAGAAACACGCAAGCAAAGGCAAGAAATCAAGACGCTCGAAGAGGGACCAGCAAAAGGAACGCGAAGAGATTGAGAAAAGCTGGGATGTTCCCGCCCTGCTGCCCGTGGCCACTCCCGCCCCCAGCCTACCCATGGGGATCCCCAACGGGAAAGTAAAACGTCCGGCACCGTCCGAGCCCGTTGCCAACGCCGCCACGAAACAGGCCCATGCGAGCACGCCTACCAACGCACCTAAGATCAACATCAACGGTGCGGAGTCGGCGCTTCTGTCTTCACTCGCGTCCGAGGACACGACCGGCCGTCTGAGAAACCTATCGCGCAAGGACTTTGTCACCGAAGTCTTGTCCTTGATCTATGTGCGTCCTGTTTCCCTTTGTTCTGAGCACTGCACGTGCTCACGTGACGACCGACAGACGAACAAGCAGTTCGTGGACGAGGTGTATCGCGCGTATACGTCCCTGGTCGGGTGAGCGCCCTCGTGGCGCGATGTTGGCGGTGTGTTACGATTATCCCTGTGCGTAGTATAGCTTTTGCCCGTGTTTGGTTTCTGGTGACTTTGGATTCGGATCGTGCACGTTTGGACTCGTACTGCTAGCCGTTCGTTTGCTGCGAAATACATCGTGCCCCGCATGCCGTCGGTGTACTGATTGCTGAGCGCTGTGTGAACTTGGTCTGTGAACCCAGTAATTGACGATCGCGGAATTCTTGCAGGAGACTAGGGAAAAAGAGATTGCACAAACAACCTTTTAGCCATCTCGCTCATGTCTACTTCAAACAAGTTCGTTCGACCTCGCGGCATAGCTTCACCATACAATGTAATGTGTGTAATTAAAAGTGTGTGGATAACCATGTATTCTACGAAACGACCGAAATACATCAGGAAAATGACAGCATACTTATGAAGGTACTCGTCTACTCTATGGGTATGTGGATATTACACTACTGTATGCAACTGCTACTACTACGAGTTAGATGCGCATCTCACGAAGAGCGAGAAAACAAGAAAAAGGGACGGAGGGAACGAACGTCGAAACGGTACTTTTGCTGCGCGTGCGCTCGTACTCAATCCAACAGGGCCGTCCGTGGATCCTTGCCCAACCCTCCGCGCAGATTCATGACCCCGCCCGCCACGGAACTGGTCGCGTGTGCGAAGAAATAGGCCGCGCGGGACATGGTAGACTGTTCCACCAGCGCCAACACGTCCGTCACCAGGATCGGCCACCCATACTCTCGGTGGTCCTCTATCGTGAGCAGGTCTGAGATTAGGACGGCCCCATGTTCTCGTAAGTATTTGAGGTTGTCTGGATCCCGTTCGTCCGTGGCGATGTAATACCTTGCAAAAAAAAGAACAAAGGGTCACGCGTGACATAGAAAAGGAAAATGACACACTCACTTGTCATCAGCATCTGGTGGGTCCAAGGTCACGAGTGAAGAGTCGGGTTGTGCGTCGGGCACGTCGTACACGGTAGACTGTCCACCATGCATCGCTACCAGCGCCTCTCGACCAGACTGAAGATGCCTTCTGATTCGAGCAAGATGCACTCCAAAATCAGTCTCCGCTGTCCAACCGAATCTCGTGACTGAACGGCCGTGAGTAGCCTGACAGCAATTCAAACGAACGTAGGCTTACAATCCCCTCGGCGCATATGCGCAGCCATCCACAGTCGCCCGCCGCTCATAGCGAACATGCGATCGCTAATCCGTTCGGCTAAGGAGAGAACGTCATCTGTCAGTCGTATATCGTACAGAACCGTCTGCGTGAAACGTTCCCGGCCTGCGGCGGAAGTGAAATACACGGAACCCTAGTTCGATCGATCTATGACTCGCTGGCGATCATCAAAGGATGACGAAACTCACAGGTTTGCGTCCAAGGTGAACCTCTCCGCGCAATAGAAGAACCCGAGCTGACATATTATTAAAGTCTTCATGTAGGCCCCTTATCCGATCTCTTGGGACAGCCTCATGCATTGGCAATACTACATGTTTTACTGCGTCAAAGCCAGCGCTATGATCACAAAGGTGTTTAGCAAAATTCCTGGTGATGCCCAGAAGTACTCACGCGCCACGGAAAGTATAGATCACCTCAAAACCATTTTCTCGGAGCACATCGCCAATTTCCTCCACAGACGAGTTAGATGTGATGCGCTGTCCATCCGCCACGATCCTTTGAACGGTGCCCCAATCCAATATATGTCTGTCGTACAGAAGAGCACTCGTCAACGCACGGTGGATCTCGGTGTCCGTCGGAGGACCAGTCCATGATCCTGCTCGGTCGCGAGAAGGATCACCGCCTTCCGGACTCCATCCTCCACGCAGACGCATGTCTTGGGGTATATAATCAACACGGACGAATTCATCTGGATTATACCATCCGTTCTCAATGGTATGTAGACTGGGCCACATATCTCCCATCGTGTCCCGCACATGATAGGTATCAACGTCCCAGTGGCCGTCGGTCGATTCGAGGCGTGTGGATATATTATGCAGACGAAGGTAGTCTTCTGTCGTGATGACGGCGTGTGACTGCTGGAGGTGCGTAAGGTTGAACATGATGGATATCGGTATTTTCCATGCCATTTGTTGTTCGATAGGGAGGTCGCGCCACTCGTCGGAATGGGTCGCGTCACCACGGTTCACCATCGTGGCGTATGCAGTGCACGTCGCCCTGTCGAGTGCAAACGCTCAGAGCATAGCAGATGTGTGAGGGAGAAAATGCGGGCGTACAGGTCGAACTCGCATGCACGAGCGTATACAAAGGAAGGTATTATAGTTGTTCGGTTCAGTATTCGACCATGGAGGATTGCTGTTTCGATGATATAGCGCATCTATCATCGTGGTGAGCATGTGCTGAGATAGAAGGTTTATCTGCCACGTACGTTATTCCAACCTAACCAAAGGCTGTAGTCGCGTGCATAGAAACCATTAGTTTTTGCAACCATGTCGGTGAGGTATTGTAATTCGCGTTCTGCAGTACTCAGAGAGCTCTGCGAGGAATTCAGGGCGGCGTCATGACACCCGACGCTGCCTTCGCTCAGTGTGTTCAGCACAGGGAGAGATTGACTGAGGAACGGCAATTTAGTGCTATATCCTATAGTCGAGAGGCCGAACCCGACGAGGACGCCAACTAGGAGTGCTGCTCCAACGAGCGATGATGTCTTGTTGCGTCTCAGGTGCCGCAACATGGCTGGGGCGTTTCAGCGAGCCGACTAGCCAGCGATAAGAGCAAAAGGTTGTAAAATGATGCCCAGCCAAAAGTGACAAAGGGGTCGTGGTCGGTAGAGGAAGTTTGCAACCGTAAACTTCAACGACCAATTCCGCTGGTCCCTCAGTAAAACACTAGTACGTGCTGCGGGACTATCTGTGTCATTGTCAATACGATCACCACGCAAGTCGTCGAGATAATTGAAAGCGGCTCACCTGCTTGTGCCAAGCTTCCAAGGACGGACGGAATTGTCCTTGGCAACCTGCAATACAAAGAACTAAAACCAGAAGCTTCATCGACCTCTATCAGCGCTTCAGCCCTGAGTCAGCGAGCCGAAGTAAAATGCTTCCAACGAAAAAGGAACTATCGCGTACGTACGGTAACTTCGTCAGTAGCAAGGCTTGATTCGTCACTTTCTGAAATGACATGATTCTACGCACATTCTACGATAACTTTTTGGGTCCACACTACTTCATAGTGTCTATGATCAATCCCAATGCTTTCTGAACTCGCACGAGCAAATTCGGAACAGAAATGACCGAGATAGCAAAAGGTGGGTTGTCACATTGAATCGTCACAGTCATGTCACCCGCGGCTGAGTTTAAGCTGACTCTGAAGTTCATTCAACCTGCCGGGCAGATGCCGAGCCATTGCAAGTGCAGGTTGGAGTTGAAGTGCTAACGGGTCGGGATCTCGAGGCTGCTTCCCCTTGGATCTTGCAGCGGCAAGAGCTTACGATGTAGGATATCTAGGTTCAAGACTGATTCTTGACTTTTTTGTGTCCTGTATGACTCTCCGTGACTGCAACTTGATACTACCATCGCGCGCTGACTGTCGGAGTCTGAATACTTCGTGTGACTATCTGTGACATTTTGTGACTGATGAAGCGAGGCAAAAGCGAGGCACTACGCGACAGTAGTAATTTAAAGATCTTAGATTCCCAGCTATTAATAGAAGCCGTCATCCATTCAATCAGCGGCTTTGGAGACCAAGTTGTATGCACGGGCTATAGTCTCGACTGTCCAGTATCTGACCTAACACATACACAATACGATAGTCGACACAGATCCAGAAACGCCGCTGGAGAGGAGCGCGGATTGTGCCGCCCACGAACACCATTAGGAAAGCAACCCTCCCCGTCACGGGAATGTCAAGGTACAGATATATCATAAGTTATTCATCTATCCCGTGGGTCTGTGGATATTACACTATATGCGACTGGTTGGTGCTACTACTAGTAAGATGACGACGAGAGGGAAAGGAAAAGAGCGAGACGAAAAAAACGTCGAAATGGTACTTTGTTTGCTGTACGTCTCCGCAGTCAATCCAACATGGCCGTCCGTGGATCCTTGCCCAAGCCCCCACGCAGATTCATGACCCCGCCCGCCACAGAACTGAACGCGTGTGCGTAGAAATAGGCTGCGCGGGACATGATAGACTGTTCCACCAGCGCCAACACGTCCGTCACCAGCATCGGCCACCCATACTCGCGATGGTCCTCCTTTGTGAGTAGGTCTGAGATCAGGACTGCCCCTTGTTCCCGTAGGTACGTGAGGTTGTCTGGATCCCGTTCGTCCGTGGCGATGTAATACCTTGCAAAAAAAAAACAAAGGGTCAGGCGTGACATAGAAAAGGAAAATGGCACGCTCACTTGTCATCAGGATTTGGTGGATCCAAGGTCACGAGTGAAGAGTCGGGTTGTGCGTCGGGTACGTTGTACACGGTAGACTGTCCACCATGCATCGCTACCAGCGTCTCTCGACCAGACTGAAGATGCTTTCTGATTCGAGCAAGATGCACTCCAAAATCAGCCTCCATAGCCCAACCGAGTCTCGTGACTGAACAGCCGTGAGTAGCCCGACAGCAATTCAAACGAACGTAGGCTTACAATCCCCTCGGCGCATATGCGCGGCCATCCACAGCCGCCCGCCATTCATAGCGAACATGCGATCGCCAATCCGTTCGGCTAAGGAGAGAACATCATCTATCAGTCGTATATCGTACAGAACCGTCCGCGTGAAACGTTCCCGGCTTGCGGCAGAGATAAAATACAGGGAACCCTAGTTCGATCAATCTATGACTCGCTGGCGATCATCAAAGGATGACGAAACTTACAGGTTTGCGTCCAAGGTGAACCTCTCCGCGCAATAGAAGAACCCGAGCTGACATATTATAAAAGTCTTCATGTAGCCCCCTTATCCGATCTCTTGGGACAGCCTCATGCATTGGCAATATTACATCTTTTACTGCGTCAAAGCCAGCGCTATGATCACAAAGGTGTTTAGCATCATTCCTTGGTCATTACTCAGAAGCACTCACGCGCCATTGTAGGTATAAATCACCTCAAAACCATTTTCTCGAAGCACATCGCCAATTTCTTCCACAGACGAGTCAGACGTGATGCGCCGTCCATCCGTCACGATCCTTTGAACGGTGCCCCAATCCAATATAGGTCTGCCGTCTGGAAGAGCTTCCATCAGCGCACGGTGAATCTCGGTGTCCGTCGGCGGACTAGTCCATGATCCTGCTCGGTCGCGAGAAGGATCACCGCCTTCCGGACTCCATCCTCCACGCAGACGCATGTCTTGGGGTATATAATCGACACGGACGAATTCATCTGGATCATACCATCCGTTCTCGATGGCATGTAGACTGGGCGACATGTCTCCCATCATGTTTCGTACATGATAGGTGTCAACGTCCCAGTGGCCGTCGGTCGATTCGAAGTCTATGGATAAACTATGCAGACGAAGGTAGTCTTCTGTCGTGATGACGGCGTGTGACTGCTGGAGGTGCGTAAGGTTGAACATGGTGGATATCGGTATTTTCCATGCCATTTGTTGTTCGATAGGGAGGTCGCGCCACTCGTCGGAATGGGTCGCGTCACCACGGTTCACCATCGTGGCGTACGCAGTGCACGTCGCCCTGTCGAGTACAACGCTCAGAGCATAGCAGATGTGTGATGGAGAAATGCAGGCGTACAAGTCGAACTCGCATGCACGAGCGTATACAAAGGAAGGTATTATAGTTGTTCGGTTTAGTATTCGACCATGGAGGATTGCTGTTTCGAGGATATAACGCATCTATCATCGTGATGAGCACGCGGCGATAGAAGTTTCGACTACCACATACGTTATTCCAACCTAACCAGAGGCTGTAGTCGCGTGCATAGAAACCATTAGTTTTTGCAACCATGTCGGAGAGGTATTGTAATTCATGTGCTGCAGTCAGAGAGCTCTGCGAGGAATGTGGGGTGGCGTCATGATACCAGACGACCTCTTCGCTCAGCGTGTTCAGCGCAGGAAGAGATTGACTGAGGAACTGGAATTTAGCGCTATATCCTACAGTCGAGAGACCGAACCCGACGAGGACGCCAACTAGGATTGCTACTCCAACAAGCGATGATGTACTGCTGTTTCTCAAGGCCCGTAACATGGCGGAGGTGATTTTGATAGTCGACCAGCCAGCGGTGAGAACGAAAGGAACATACAAGGTTGTGGGATGATTCAGATGCGGCGTTTGGCGGGTGCGCAGCTGTGACGGCATAGCTTTCACACAATTGGTATGTATATAGAAGCGTTACGTGACAATGATGCTCCACTGCCCTTTAGTGTGATGCTAGCCTTGACGATGCGGCAGCGGTGAAGAGTCTGTACCGTACAAAACTTTCCTGGCCGTACCTCGTATATGCGTAAATGGGTATTCTGTATTAGAACGGAGTTACTGCAGAGTGTCATGACATCAGTACTATACGCACCAGTTTTCGCAACTTGGTTCTTTGATTGATCAGTTGACAGTAAGTACAGCACTTCAGCTACCGACGGTATCTTGACATCGGCTCTGAGCACCCCTGCGCGTTTCATCACCCTGTGGCAATGCTGTCACTGATCGACGACAGCAAGCATCTTCAACAGACATCTTGAATCCCCTCCCGTTCCCGCTCGCCCAGCAACCTTGTGAACATGGCCGGTGTTTCAGAGAGTGGACCAGCAAGCGGTGAGCGAAGCAACATGCATATGTGCTAGCACAACACTGCCACGTGTCCGTGCCAATATTATCGGAAGCATTTTACTGTCACAGATACCTTGCCGATCGATCTTTGAATCTGAATGCAGTCTGAAAGTTGCTCACTGTGTACAAGAGTCAGTGAGCAGTCAATCAAGCGAAACCAAGCAGCCAAACAATACTAGTACGTGCTGTCAATGCGGGACTACAAGCTGTGTACCACACAAGTTGCTGCACTGTGTCAAGACAGTCTGATCGATGCGGCAAGCGACCTCACCTCGGTCGCCAAAGACAGCGGATCGAGGAAATCCCGAGTCGCAACCCACGTGATACGAAACCTGAATTCGGGCATGTTCGGGCCATAGTCTATTCACAATATGACAGTCGATACTCGGACCGGGACTAGGCCCGAGCGAATCTAACTCCACGATGGCTCGGGCGCGGAGGGGATACCGCGAAAGACATCATAACCAGTGAGACTAAATTATTTCAAAGTCAGGAAATGGTCTGTAGTGCCAATAGAGGCGCAGAACTTTTTGGCGTACAGAGAACATGTGCCAGTCAGAACATGATTAAACTAGAGTAAAGCGAAGAATAGATGATAAAGTATTCAAAAACACACGTCACACCAACCCAGGCCAGGATATAATGTATGTACTAGTCAATTTTCTTTGGCTCCTCCGCCGGTTTTCTGCGTTCCAAGATCTCCACCCACTTCCTCGGGAACCATCCTTCTCTTCCGTCGCGCGTCCGACCTTTCCACCACTCGGTCTCCACCTCCAGTTGTGGATCCACTTCCATTCCCGTCGCAGGATCCAACTTCCCCATGATCGCAACGATCTCGTTCTCCTTGAGTGTGAGTTCAGAGGGTGAAGAGGGCGCGAAGGGGTACAATGCTCGAGCAAACGATAGCGTCGATGGATCAAGAGGACCACGTTGGACGCCAATCTGACTCTGTTGCTGCTGAGCACGCTCGTTGAGAATCTTGATCAGCTTTGACATGACATATGGAATGCCAATGATGGCGAGGAAGAAAATGATAAGTGGTTTCCTGCTCGGTTTGGGTGCAGGCGCACCAAGAGGACCCTGGACAGGGCGCCCATTGATAAACTCCCGGAACTCTCCTTGCATCGATGAGCTGGGCTTCCCGGTGACGAGCTCTTTCATCCATCTCACGAGTCCGAACAGCCCAAGCACGCTCCCCAGCGCATTGCGGAGATGGCTGAATTGCTCAACGACTCCGACCATAGCGAAAAAAGAACTGTGTGTTGCCATGAATGTCGACTCGAGCATTTGCGCGACGCCGGTGAAGGTTTGCACGATGGATTGAAGGAGGGCGAAGGTGTGCTGGGTAGTTGACTCGAGAGTTTGGGTAAGAGAGGGGTTGTTAGGATCCATGCCAGGGTGCATGCCCATCCCTCCCATGCCAGGCATCCCTCCATACATGCTATTCATTCCGTATCCTCCATATCCATACCCGCCGATCCCACCGTATCCCATACCCCCTCCATACAAGGAACTTGTATATGGGGAGTACGTCGAGCCAAATCGCGAGTACGGGGAGTAGGGGGAAAGCGTGTTGTATGGTGAAGTGGTGGTTGCATAGGGCGAGGTTGATAGCGAAGGGTTGGATAAGGATGCTGGGCGGGCGGGAACGGATGGAGGTTCAGACGAAGACGTCGGTCCTGTTGACGATATTACCGTCGTCGATGGCAGCGCCGACGGTGGCGAAGCGGAGGCTGAGCCCGCCCTCTCCCATGGCTTTGGTGGGGATGCCATCACAGTAGCGAACAAGATACCGTGGGAAATTCGCATCGGTGGCTGTTGCACTATCAATCGAACCAGTTCGAACATTTTGTAATGCTACTGATGCGGCATTCTAGGAACTATTAAGCAACTCCATTCTAACACCGAATTAATAATTGTTCACTCACACATATGCTATGCTAGGAACTATCTTCTGAAGTCGACTGGAACAAGTCCTGATAGTTTGCAATCATGCCGACCCTCAGCGGGTTCTTCCATACGGCGGTCAGTCAGCCACGTCTTTCCCTCAGGCTTTCAAATCTCGTGTTCTCCATGAGAGCTACGGCCAGAAAGGCAAGTTTTTATGATGCTAACCCTGCAATGAATATTTTCATCCCATAACGGCATTCCCGTTACGGTTACCACATAGGTGACCCTGTTCTGCCAGTGGACATGTGGCCAGCGATGTACCTTTATGTTACCGCGCGGAAGAGCTGGCGTCAAAATAGTTGGATTTGAATTTTATGTCTCCTCCTCCTCTGCAGTTCATCCCTCTCCCATGAGTCCCTCTCCTACCGTCCTCTTCATTACATTTCCTGAGCATGGCCAAGCCAACGTAAACCTCGCGACTTCATATGAACTCGCACTCGCCGGGGTGAACGTCTGCATTGCATCTTTCGCATCACTCAAAAGCCGCGTCTCTCGCCTTCAAGAGCTCATCCAGCGCCATGCTTCGCGTACCAACAATAAAATCGTTGGCTCTGTTACCTTCCGTGAAATCAAGGGCATTATACCGAACTGGGAAGCTCAAGCAAAGTACTACGGTATATACGATGCCAACATCCCACACCCTTGCGGGGTGTCAGGTGCAGTGGAAAGTTACGCAAAGATTGCCTGCATCCTCTATCCTTGGAGTCAGGAGGAATACCTCGCCGCTATTGAGAGGGTAAAAGAGATCATCGCGAGCATCAAACCAACCATGGTGGGGGTAGACGTACTCTTCTTCGCTGCGCAGGACGCCTGCAAACTCTCGGATCAAAAGTTCATGATTATGTCGCCCACCGGCCTCAAAGAATGCGTAACGAGCCTGCAACCCTGCATGGCGGCCTTGTGGAAATATCCCATGTCTGTCCTCGAATTTATCTTGGCTATTTACATAACTGATATCCGTGTGTTCCAGGTTCTCGTCGGGATTTCCGTTCCCACTTGACTGGTGGCAGATCCCCCTCAACATCTATCTATACATTCGACTCATTACGCTATCGATAAGCTCTCCGGCTGTCAAACAGACCGCAGCCTTGCGTAAATCACTCGGACTACCGAATACGGCTGGGCTCAGATACAAATATGGAATGAGGTTTATCTGTCCCGCACTACCTGAAATCGACTTCCCCTTCGCCGTCATCCCAGAGGAGATACTCCTCTGTGGTCCCATCGTTGTACCCTTCGATCCTTTGGAGGAGAGCGACCCAGAGTTGATGAAGTGGCTGGACAATGGACCGACCGTGTTGATTAACCTAGGATCGCACGTGGTCGCCGACGAGAGGATCGCCAGGGAAATGGTTAGCGCATTCCGTATATTACTGGACTACCACGACAAGAAAGGAGGATCAAGCAATGTCCAGGTGCTCTGGAAAGCCAAGGCGAATGGGGACATTCAAAAAGTGATTGACGGGATCATCGGAAAGGAGATCAAGGAAGGGAAAGTGAAAGTGGTGGCCTGGTTGGACGCCGAACCGGTCTCGGTATTGCAACATCCAAACGTGGTGTGTACAGTCCACCATGGGGGAGCGAATTCGTTCTACGAGGGCATTTGGTGAGCTTTTTCTTTCTGGTCTTGGTGAGACGTTTGTATTCAGTGTATTAAACAGGTCCGGCGTGCCACACATTGTCCTTCCTGTCTGGTTCGACACATATGATTACGCACAGCGGGCCGAGTTCTTGAACATCGGTATCTTCGGGAATCAAACATGTACGCCGGAGGTTTGTGCAGAGGAACTAGGTAGAGCATTGGTGAGGATTACAGGAGATAGCGGGGAAGCGAGTAAGTTCAGAGCATCGGCGAAGCGCTTGAAGGAAATTTGCAGAGCGAAAGGCAATGGACGAGAACTTGTGTCCGCAATTTTCTTGAAGGAGCTTGGCACGAGGAATTAAGGTCCACGAGTGATTATGTTTCAGGACCCATGTTACATAGAGTTGGATAGCGTGGCTGAGGAACCGATGGTATGTACATATGGATAGTCACGACGGAATGTTCTGCTAGTATGTTAGACCTTCAGCTCGATTTATTAAACCTTCAACGTTGGCCACATCCTGAAAATAGATGGCCAGTGGCCGGACTTCAAGTTCCTGCGCACGGAGATGGGTCCTGGGCCCGGCCACTGCATTTGGATCAGGTATTCTGGGGTGAGTGGCTGAAAAAGCTTACTTCAATTGACTAACGTCGTGGACGCGTATAGCTCGGGTGACGGTCCCGTCTAGGATGTGTGTGAGTTTAGCAGTGAACCGTTATTATGATGCGGCGAAATTCAGATGGCCATGGTATATTGCTACGGATACACACTGCATTCTCCAGTGGTTATCGCGATTCGCAGCCTCACATAGGCCCGGGGTTGTCCAGTCCTTGAACGACACTCGGATGTTGTGGCTATGCCAGATCGGGTATGGCAACTTGAAAGGCTACATGAATCTTGTGTTTTAGTTCTGTCCTGCCTGACCTCTCCAAGTCAGACTCCGCATCCACATTGTGGAAAGCAGCTCCGAGTCATGGATTTTTGTGCAGCTTCCACACTGACATTGATTTCGATATTACCGTAAAATGGTAGCTCAACAATTTAATCTCCGCTCGAAAGTGCAACAAATATTTTTGTTGGGCAACTTGAAACACCCGAAACTTTCGGTCATATCCAAGTCATATCATTGTGGCATACTGATAGCCCGATAAAATGGGCCACTTGAACACCACTAGTAACTAAGTAAGTCCAAGTATAGGATTCGCCTCTCTGTTCGGTAACCCATCCCATCCGCCATGACTTCCCTTCCTACTGTGCTTTTCTTTACATACCCGGAGCACGGCCAAGCCAACGTGAGCCTCGCGACTTCGTATGAACTCGCACTCGCAGGCGTGAACGTCTATATTTCATCTTTCGCGTCGCTCAGGGCTCGTGTCGCTCGGCTTCAAGAACTCATCGACCGCCACCATTCACGTTCCGGAGGGAAAGCCACGGGCTCTATTATCTTCTGTGAATGCAAGGGCGTCACGTCGTACTTGGAAGCTCTTGCAAGGCACGGTGTAAACATGGCCAATCTCCCACATCCACCAGGCGTGTCAGGAGCGTTGGAGTTGTATTCGAAAACAGCCGCAGTATGCTTTCCGTGGGGTCCGGAGGAATACTCCGCCGCTATCGAGAGTTGTAAAGAGATTATCACGACCATCAAACCGAACCTCGTGGTGGCAGATTCATTATTCTTTGCTGCGCGGGACGTCTGCCAACTTGTGGATCAAAAGTTCATGATTATCTATGCAACTGGCCTCAAAGAAGCCGCAACACCACTACAGCCGCGTTTGGCAGCGTTTTGGAAGTATCCCGTGTTCGTCTTCCAATATATTTTAACCCTTTCCAGTTCAACTCATCGCCATCCTGGGCAGTCTAGGGTCGGGTTTTCCGTTCCCTCTGAAGTGGTGGCAGATTCCCCTCAACATCTATCTCGGTATTCGACTCATACAATTGGTAATTTCGCTAGAAGCCCAACCGATCGGAGCCCTACGCAAATCCCTTGGGCTTGGTAACATCTTCGCATCCCCTCGAGTGAACTTTATCTGCCCCGCTCTCCCTGAAATCGACTTCCCCTTTGCAGTCATTCCAGAGGATTTACTCCTCTGCGGACCCATCGTCTTGCCATTTGATCCTGTAGAAGAAAGCGACCCCGAGTTGATGAAGTGGTTGAATAATGGACCGACCGTCTTGATCAATCTAGGGTCCCACAGGGTTTCGAACAAGAAGCTTGCAAAGGAGATGGCTAGTGCGTTTCGCGTGCTGTTGGACTACCATGCGCAACAGGGATTTAGCAAGATCCAAGTGCTCTGGAAGGTCAAGGCAGATGGGGATATTCGACAAATTATCGATGAAACTGTTGGAAAGGAGATCATGGAAGGGAGGGTGAAGGTCGTGGCCTGGTTGGACGCGGAGCCAGTCTCGATACTGCAACATCCCAACGTGGTCTGCACCGTCCACCATGGAGGGGCGAATTCGTTCTATGAAGGTGTTTGGTGAGCGTTTTTTTTTTCGTTCGCGACGTGACGTATTCAAATTCAGTGGCCTCGAATAGGTCTGGCATCCCGCACATAGTCCTTCCCGCCTGGGGTGACACGTACGACTATGCAAATCGCGCCGAGTGCCTGAACATTGGTATTTTCGCAAGTAAGACGAGTGCGCCAGGTGTTCGTGCGGAGGAATTAGGTATGGCATTGGTGAAGGTCACAGGAGAGAGCGAGAAAGCGACCAAGTTCAGAGCGTCGGCGAAACGTTTGAAGGAGGTATGCAGAGCGAAAGGCAATGGACTGGAACTTGCGTCCGTGGAGATCTTGAAGGCCGTCGGCACGATGAAATAAGGTCGTCCATTCGTCATTTTCTACTGGGACCAAAGTTACTGGCAATAAATGGTTTAGATGGCACTGGGGCTGAGGGTATGACGATATGTATAGATGGACGGCCACAACATAATCTTCTACGACTTGGGACCTTTGGCTCGCTCAGTTGATATCCTTTTGAATCGCCCGGATGAGCCGCTGACAGATGATGCTCTAGCTGATTTGGCGAAAAGCCTTCGACGCCGGTGCGACTCCGAGTCGCTTATCGCTTTTGACTCAAACTGCCAGGACCATCATTGGCCATTTACTCCACCACATTAGGACAATCTGTTTGGCCCTGGGATAAATTCAATCATGGTTGTTTTTGTCGTGCACGGGTCGCGGAGAAAACAGAAGAGACACAGCAAGCGGACCACTGTCGTGGTCTCAGTAGCTCATAAGTTGTATGGCTTCGACAATGCTGTTGACATTACGACCTTCACCACTCACGACAAACCACCTTTGAGGAACCTAGCCCATCACGACATATCGAGTCCGCCAAGCGGCCAAGGCAGTTTCAAACGTCCAAAAGGGATGACACAGCATCGTCAATTTCCTCGATTTATCTATTTCAAATGGAACCGAGGTATGGTGCGCAGATTAGATACTGTTGTTAGGATCACATGCTTTTGTGCTTCAAACATTCGGACATTTAGAAGATCGTTTTTCCGGCGAGGTTTTGAACTTGCTCCTCGGATGTCCAGGTAACGTACTCCACCTGATAGTCAAAAACCGCCAGAGAATGGTGCTAATATCGTCAGCGTCGCAGTTAGAGCTTGTACGAAGTGCGTGGGTGGTATGGAAGAGGACGCGAACCTTTGCACTGACACTGTTGTAACGGACAGACGGGCCATTTGGCCACTTTAGTTCCGAAGGTAATCAGTGCAAGTTTACATAACGATGCATCCCACAACAACACGGTGCCCATCATGACGAGTCGTTATGTAAACTTACAATAAATCAGCATTCATTGCAAAGGTAACTTATTGACAGTATGAAAATCAGATCCTTGCGGGCCTTCTCTCGGTGAGACTGGCTTCGCACACTACATCAATGTCACCTCATCGTGAGCTTCGTGTCGCTACTTCCGCAGCCTCCGCACTAAGTGCAATTGGTGTACGTACTGGTAGTCATGGTGTTGAGCTAAGCACAAAGGCGGTGATGGGTTGCCGCCATTATTCTAGCTCGGCGTTTGAATGACTGGAAATTCATTCCTCTGCTCCCCTAGCACGGTAACCCATCCCGTCCGACATGAGTTCCCTTCCCACTGTGCTTTTCTTTACATACCCGGAGTACGGCCAAGCCAACGTGAATCTCGCAACTTCATACGAACTCGCACTCGCAGGGGTGAACGTCTACATCGCGTCCTTCGCATCGCTCAGTGCTCGGGTCGCTCGGCTTCAAGAGCTCGTTGACCGTCAAGCCTCGCGTTCCATCGGTAAAACTGCAGGTTCTGTTATCTTCCGCGAATGCAAGGGCATTACACCATACGCGGAAGCTTTCAGAAGGCACGGTCTATATGTAGCCGACCTCCCACACCCGCCTGGTGTATCGGGCGCTTTGAAGAGTTTTTCCAGGATGGACGTGGCTCTGTTTCCATGGGGTTCGGAAGAGTATCTCGTTGCCGTCAAGACCTGTGAAGATATTATCACGACTATCAAACCGAATGTTGTGGTAATCGATACACTATTCTATTCCGCATTGGACGCCTGCAAGCTCCTTGGTCAAAAGTTTATGGTTGTCTATCCAACTGGCCTCAAAGAAGCCGTGACAGACGCACAACCGTACTTTTCGGCGTTTTGGAAATATCCTGTGTCCGTCGTCAAACCTGTTTGTTGATATTCAGTTCAACTAATATCTATCCGTGGTAGTATGTGTTCGGGGTTTCCGTTCCCACTAAACTGGTGGCAGATTCCTCTCAATATCTATCTCTACATTCGGCTCATTATACGAATGATGACTTCAGTGAACTTCAAACGAATGGGGGCCCTACGTAAATCACTTGGGCTTGAGAATACCTTTGCAGCCCTACGTGACCCTGGAGTCAAGTATATCTGTCCCGCACTCCCTGAAATCGACTTCCTCTTCTCGGTCATCCCAGAGGAATTACTCCTCTGCGGGCCAATCGTCTTGCCATTTGATCCCCTAGAAGAGAGCGATCCAGGGCTGGTGAAGTGGTTGGACAATGGACCGACCGTCTTGATCAATCTAGGATCTCACGTGGTCTCGAACGAGAAGATTGCAAGAGAGGTGGTCGGCGCATTCCGCATACTCTTGGATTACCACGCGCGACAAGAATCTAGCAAGATACAGGTACTCTGGAAGGTCAAGGCAGATGAGGACGTTCACAAATTCATTGACGAAAACATTGGAAAGGAAATCAAGGAAGGGAGGGTGAAGGTCGTGGCCTGGTTGGACGCGGAGCCAGTCTCGATACTGCAACATCCCAACGTGGTATGTACTGTCCACCATGGAGGGGCGAATTCATTCTATGAAGGCGTTTGGTGAGCGTTTTTCATTCGTGACATGGGGTGGTCAAATTCAGCATACTTGAACAGGTCTGGCATTCCGCACATAGTCCTTCCCGTCTGGTATGACACGTACGACTACGCGAACCGTGCCGAGTTTTTGAATATTGGTATTTTCGGGAGTAAGACGAGTGCACCGGGTGTTTGTGCAGAGGAATTTGGAAGAGCGTTGGTGAGGGTAACAGGGTACAGCGAGGAGGCGGGCGGGTTCAAAATGTCGGCAAAACACTTGAAGGAGGTTTGCAGGGCAAAAGGCAACGGACGGGAACTTGCATCCGTGGCTATTCTGAAGGAGATCGACCCTAGGATCTGACACTTAGCATTAACGGTGGTGTTCTAGAGTCTGTTATATAGAACTCAGTTAATGGGTTACATGGCAGTCACCCGGCTTTGGGGATGAAGCAAAGTATAAATACTTATGACGTAGGTGAGGTGGCTTTGACAAGAGCGTTAACATGTTATGTAGTGGAAGGATCGAGTTCCCTCGCGTCTGGAGCTGTCACGGTCCTACCTGCCACGCAATCTGCTGGCTTCGCTAGCGTAGTCGTTGTCTTAGAGCTGATGTGATCCTACCATTCACCGTCCTGCGTGGGTCACTTATGTGGATAGCGGATCCCGTTGGGAATGTATGACAACGAAAAATATGGGTTCGTCCGTGCAGCCTATGCTGACTGCAGTGCAGAATATGCTGCCGCCGATTATCCTCTGGTGGCGTTCGACGATATAAGGGAGCTTGCTTCGTCGTAGATGTCGATGTCTGGCAAGTGACGTAACGCCAGCCGTTCGCGTCACCTCAGGACATGGGGTATCCTCCCGTGACGAGTACCATGCCAGTGGTTTGGCGTCATGTAATTTGTGCACGAGGTTTAGCGTACAGACGTCCAAGTTTGATGGGAAACTCACGCAAGAGAGTAGTGGGTGGAATCAGTGTCGGAGTTGAGGTTGATGTTGAACTTCAAGGTCCCACCTGGCCCACCTAACCTCAGGCTCTGTCCACCGACTCCGACCGAGTTCGGACCCCATTGTGAGCCTGCAGTGACTTGGCGGGTGGATTGTCTTTGGAAAAAGAGTCTATCGACCAGCCCGTCTATGACAAGTCTGCTACTAGTAGGCCCCAGATGAGGAGAAATTCGACCATGGTTGTCCTTGCTAGTACGCACGAATCGCGGAGAAACGAGAAGACTCAGTGGAGCACGGAATCACATTTCAAGTTTGAGCAATACAGGTTGCGCTTACTAGTACCAGTATGCCGACCACTATCATGGTCTCAATAGCTTGTAGGTTCAAGGTCTGGCTTTGCGGCAGACGCTATTGCTGACATCCAATACGACCGTGACCTCAGGCTTCGCCACTCTGACATAACATACCGACTCCACGACATATCGACTAGCAGTGACTCGGTCGGGAAGAACGCTTGCCGTGCAAGGTTTTCTTGCTCCTGTCTCCAGGTGACGGACTACTAGTACATAGTACTCGCCAGAGCTCTTAGAAGTGGCACTCACATAATCCCAAAGGTAATGATCGCCAGCGGTGCAAGTTTTAACTTGAACGTTTAACAACAGTACATCCTGCAACAACAGTGAACAGGCCTACGCTACCTATGAGGGACTCTTGTCGGGGAACCTCTGCAATACGCCAATAGATCAACATTCACTGCAGAAGCCATCCGAATCTGCACTATGAAAATCATATCTTTAGGACCTTCTCTTCGTTCGACTACATGCGATCCCACACACTGTGTCAACTTGAATGACATCGCCTCGCCGGAACTCCTCGGCTTTAGCAGCCTCCGTGCTCGGTGCAATTGGTGTACGTACAATACTGTTGCTAAGCAGTGCGTTGATTTGATTCCGCCCCTGATATATCTTCTAGCTCAGCGTTAAAATGACCGAGCAAGTTTCCTGTCTTTGCACCCCAACAGCAGCCCATCCCGTCCATCATGGGTTCCCCTCAGGCTCCAACCGTGCTTATATTTACATACCCAGAGTATGGCCAATCCAACGTGAACCTTGCAACTTCATATGAGCTCGCACTCGCAGGGGTGAACGTCTACATCTCGTCCTTTGCATCGCTCAGTAGTCGTGTCACTCGGCTTCAAGAGCTCATGGAGCGTCACGTCTCGCGTTCCATCGGTCAAACTACAGGTTCCGTCATCTTCCGCGAATGCAAGGGCGTCACATCATATGCGGAAGCTGTCAGAAGGCTCGGCCTAAACGCAACCAACGTCGTCCATCCTCCTGGCGTGTCAGGCGCGTTGGAAGGATATAAAAAATTGGATGTGGCAATGTTTCCATGGAGCCCGGAGGAATACCTCACTGTCGTTAAGGCCTGTGAAGAGATTATCAAGACCATCAAACCGAACGTGGTGGTAGTTGATACATTGTTCTATTCCGCTATGGACGCCTGCAAGCTCCTTGGTCAAAAGTTCATGGTTATCTACCCAGTTGGCCTCAAGGAAGCCGCGACGAACGTACAACCGTACTTTGCCGCATTTTGGAAATATCCCACGTCCGTCGTCATTTCAATTTTTTGATGTTCTTAAGCTCAACTGAGATCTATCTTTGACCAGTCAGTGTTCTGGGTTTCCGTTTCCTCTCGAGTGGTGGCAGATTCCTCTCAACATCTATCTCCACATTCGATTCAATATATTAATGAAGACGTCGGTGAACATAAAACGAATCGGGGCCATCCGCAGATCCCTTGGGCTAGAGAATATCTTTGGAACCCAGCTTTACCCTGGAGTGAAGCACATTTGTCCCGCACTCCCTGAAACCGACTTCCCCTTCGCGGTTATCCCGGAGGATTTACTCCTCTGCGGACCGATCATCGTGCCATTTGATCCCCTCGAAGAGAGCGATCCAGAGTTGGTGAAGTGGTTGGACAATGGACCGACCGTCTCAATTAATCTAGGATCGCACGTGGTCTCGAACGAGAAGATCGCAAGGGAGGTTATTGGTGCACTCCGCATTTTGTTGGATTACCATGCGCGACGGGGGTCTAGCAAAATCCAGGTACTCTGGAAGGTCAAGGCAGATGGAGACGTTCGCAAATTGATTGACGAAATCATCGGAAAAGAGATCGAGGAAGGGAGGGTGAAGGTAGTGACCTGGTTGGACGTGGAGCCAGTCTCGTTGTTGCAACATCCAAATGTGGTTTGTACGGTCCACCACGGAGGGGCGAATT
>JBBPOE010000342.1:0-28939 GCA_038091295.1 Tylopilus felleus | reverse complement strand
TAGTCAACTCCCCCGTCGCAAAGTTCATCGCCCGTTCCATCTCCGATAAGATGATCGGCGACTCTTTGTGGTTGAAGATGTTCAATCCGAGGTAGGGCTTCCAGTCCTCGGTGTAGAATTGGACGACATTGGAAGCAAGATACTCTTGGTATGTCCACCCACGAGTGTTCCAGATACTCCTCCAGAGACAACCCTCCTCCTGCAACTCCGAAGATACGCCAAGAAGGTGGACGACGGTGAGGGACGACCCACGATACCACCTAAACATGGCAACCAACAATTCTTGCAGGACCCCCTTGTCCAGTTGGTTAACGCAACAAGTGTCACTCCATGCCCACTTGAACTGAAGAGCCTCTACGAGTCTGCAGAAATTTTGCAGTTTGCTGAAAGTGGGAGAAGCTGGCAGATCGTAGACCGACGTATTTTCGACCCTTTGGAATGTTGGTTCATGGGACTGCCACTTGTGAGACAGCATCACGTAGCGGTAGAATTCCTTCACTTCTCTCCGGATGCGTGCTCGGTCGAGCTGAGTAGTCTGAATCATCGAGGACCGTAACTCATTGTACATCGGGAGTTCCTCGAATGCTGCTGCTTGCTGTGTTTTATCATAGAGGCGACCAGTTTCCGTGTCAATGAGCACACGTGGCATATGGCCGATAATCTTCTCCACCACTTTTTGAACTTCGGAGGTCGGATCAATGTACTGACGACGAAGCTCTGTCCGAAGTAATCAACACTTTCCGCTACACGAAATGTCAATCGAATGTTTCGCACCGCGAACTTGTGGATCGGGAGATTGTTCGAGCCTTGACAGCATCATCCTGAATGCCTTGAATGCTTCGCTATACTGTTTCATGCCATGTAACGCAGCATGCTTGCCTTCGTACCCGGTATGGGATGAAGGGTCAAGCTCGATGACCTGACATTATCAATCAGCGAGGTATGCGCGATGAGATATGTAAGTGAAATTCAACCCATACCTCATTGCTATACTTGAGGACTTCATTGAGATTCTGTGCACCCGAGAAGTCCCCAATGGCCTCGTCGTGCTTCCTAGCACCCATCGCGGTGTTTCTCAGCTTTACTAGCCTCTTGATACAACGTTTCCGAAAGTCTAACAGAGATCTTAGCCATGGCTATGTCACCGATGGGACCTCTTACCAAGCTCCCACTGCGCCCGCCCCTCGTAACCGTCAGTATTATCAAGTAGCTCGTCCTGCATTTTTTGGAAACAATTGAATGCCTCCAGGAGCCGACCATCGTCTCCCAGAATGTCACAAATAACGCGGTACAGGATAAACTTTGGAACCTTGAACTAAACCGAAATGAGTCACTATTCGTATTCAAGCTACCATGAAAAGTATACCTTGGATGCAGCACTCAATGTTTCCTTCCCTGAGCGACGAATCAGCATCATTCTGACCCACTTCGTCAATACGACGGTATTCGGCGTGGAGGAAGTGAACGACAATGCAGTAAAGTAAGCTGCAAGTGCCTCGTCTCGTTTACCGACGTTAGATGCATCGTCTCCAAGCCTTTCCAGTGCCGTAATACAGCGGTGCGTAAACTCTAATGGTAAGAATTAAACATGCTGTCCGAATTCACGATGCCGAAACTCACCAGCCAACCAGTCGGCAATGAGCGTATTGCCTTTTACATCGTCACTCGCAGCAAGAAGAGATTGAGCAGCATCGTATATTCGACCTTGATAATATAGATATTCACATTGATGTCTCCGTTCGTGCGTACGGTTGATAAGATCAGCTTTCTGTTCAGCTTGAGCAAGTTGGACACGCAGTTCCCCAATGGTTTGTTCAAGAGATGCGATTTTAGTCTCTGGAAGGCGGGTTTATCAGTGAAACACGAATTAGGATGACTGAATGGACACACTGGAGTACTCCTCTCGTGCGCGAAGAAGGGCGTGAAGTGAGCTGATACTATCTTCCTCCTGATTGGTCGTACACTGGGAGTCGGAGAGCTGTAGACGATGTTGTTGAACGTTTTCGTCGAGGTTTGGTCCTTGTTCGTCTGGATAACAAAGAACGGTGAGCGGAACAAGGGCTAGGGTGATAATGAACGCACTTGGGCTCGTTTCTTCCATATGAAGATCTGCTTGCATTAGGACAGTATTAGCTTGGAAAAGGCTGTCGCTGGGTGGCGTGAGGGTGATTGACTGTTGCCCACAGACCACCAGGTCGTTCGTGTCTGAGATAGCCACGGAGAAGATGTTATGCTTGTGGTTAATGACAGACCCGATTTGCTTGCGAGTCGTAGTGTCCCAGAACGAGACAGATGAACCAGCCGAGGCTGCAATGAACGTGCCGTTACTCTCCAGAGCGATACATATGGCGTCCTTGCTGCTGTGGATGGGCCATTTTGAGAGCATTGTCCCGGGGGACAGGTCGAGACGGTGGATGTTGCCGTGGAGAGACAAGGCGAAGAATTGTTTCCCATCTATCGCCCAAGCAAGAGATCGGTTGAAAGAGGAATTGACTTTGATCGGGACGTCGACGAGGAGGTGGCCGTTCTGACTGTCGTAGACGCGAACAGAGTCACGGTACCGCGTCGCAGTGGCAATGAGACCTCCGTCGGGTGAGAATTTCACAGCGACCACCCAGTAGTCGTGTTGTAATGGGCCGAGGAGTCGCTGGCCAGTCGAGAGCGACCAGACACAGGCAGTGTTGTCCTTCGATCCCGACGAGATTTTCGTCCCATCCGGTGAGACGTCGACTGCATCCACACAATCCGTGTGTCCCTTGATCTCAGTCACCTTTTCGTGGCTCTTCGCATTCCACACGATCACTGAGCCAACCCACGTCCCGCTGACGATCCACTTTCCATCTCGTGACACTGCAATGTCGTAAACGCCACTCCCCGCATCCATTGGCATTCCCACTTCCTTGCCGTCTTGTGTGCGCCAGGTTCGAATCTTCCCTTCACAATCGCCGCTCACGAAATGCTTCCCATTAGCTAGGAATTCGACTGAATTGATGTAGCCTCGACCATTGATGACAATCGGTTGTGCTCCCTGTGAACGGACCAAGTCTTTTCGCTCGTCTTCTGACTCGTCGTCAGAAAGGGACTTTCAATCACCTTGTCCGTATTGACCATCGTCGCTTCTTTCTGGTCACTATTGCTGGACGAAGGTTGGCTCTCCCTTCCTGTATGATCTCGAGTTGTCGTCAGCATTCGTCTCATCGATTGTCTAGTGCATTTACTCACCTTGCCATGGCCACAGACGTACGTTTGAAAACATAACCAACTAGGTGTCAGACCGATGAAGAGTAGGATGCGTGGTCCACGAGTGCTGCAGGCGAGCCAGTGTTGCCTACATACACGTGTCTTCTTATCGAATCCACTCGCACGCACAATCGCCTCGTGTCCTCGGGACTTGCCTTCATTTTAATGCACCCTGGACTCAGGCTTTGAAATGTCATTGTCATCATTGTGAGTGATTACCTTCAACCTAAATGGCAAGCAGAACATGCAGCAGAAACGACTTTGCCTTGTTTATTTATATCTGGCACCTGAGCCTTGTCGCTGAATCCCTCTAGCATGGGAATACGAACACTAGAGAGCAACGATCAGATAAAGTCTGCTGAAGAGTGAGCCAGCGTTACACTTTTCCAACATTTTCACCAACGGCGTCGACCGCGTCGTCGCTGCATGTTGGCCGCTCTTATCAGCATGGACGAATGATTAGGCTCAAGGTCGACAGCGAATTCGAGTACGCTTAGGGAACGTCTCACTCTTCTCCAGTTAGCGGCGATATCTTTACGATGATCACCAACGCTTGCCTTGAATCTGGCAAATCGACCATTGGATACGTCCGCCAACGGTGAGCGACATCATGCTCGAGTGAATACTACAGGATTCCTCTTACACGTTTTGCTTTTATTGCATTGACTAGCGCTTTGGACGACATCACCATCGGAAACAATCGGGATGATGTCTGTCATTACCACGAGATGGCATGATTGTCGTGTAAGGGACTGCGCTATACCGGGTTGCAAGCTCCATAGGGATTGCAGGTTGCGCGGCTACTAGCTTACCGCACCGTCCTCGTCCTGGAGTCCCTCCGAATGTTGCATGCGAGTTGTGGTAGGGTCCATTGATCAAGCGAGCAGTTCAAGGTGGACACGTTGATCGTCTTTTTTGAGTTGCGCCTATAGTAGGGCCTAAGTAGCTACTCGAATTCACCCGAGGCATATGTAGTACTCGTCAAAGGACTTGTATTGTGACAGATCTACGTTTACTGCATCATGATGTCGATCGTACAGATTCAGTCCATCAAGTCACTTTACTCGATGATAAGTCTCCTCCTGAATCCATGCCATGAATAAGCTATCGTGCGCACACGCCAACGGGGGGAACAAAAGCACACCGAAAGGCCATGTTCGTGAACATTGCACGACGCTGTAGAGCGGAAATGGACTGTTGCTGGCTAGGCGTGATGCATGACGTACGTTGTCGCCTGTAGCACCTCCATACATAAATTCCTCACTCGTTCCAACGACGAGACCACATAGAAATAGAATAGAAATCTATATTCACATGAAATAACGCAAAAATACTCCGCACAGTCGACGACAAGCTCTTCCGAGTCTCTCATGCCTTGTACAGCGTATCCAAAAAGATGCTCGCCACTTCCTCTACGATCGTCGGTCCGACCGCGCTCGAACTTCCAAGACCTGTCACACAAGCAGACGCAGTCAGTGCGGTCACGAATAAACGAGACACGCGTCGCCGTCGAGACGTACCATACAACGCCATCATCGTCCCCTTGCCCTCCGGCGCTTGCTTCGCCTCTGCGACAGACGCCTTGAGGTCGG
Source organism: Tylopilus felleus (assembly GCA_038091295.1). Lineage (NCBI taxonomy): Eukaryota > Fungi > Basidiomycota > Agaricomycetes > Boletales > Boletaceae > Tylopilus > Tylopilus felleus. The sequence goes on along the minus strand of JBBPOE010000342.1, from coordinate 24,107 downwards.
AAACGAAGGTCTCCACAGCTTGCAACGTCAAACGCTAACCCCCGCCCGATCGGTCAGCGCACGCGAGGGCCAAGGGTAAAGGAAACCGACGCAACGCACCGTACATGCAATATGCACCGCAGCAGGGCCGCTCAGCGCATTCAGGTGCCAACCCTTCTTGGACATCCGATCCCCGACTTCGTACGCGTTCACCGACTTGTCTTGCGACCCGAACGCCACGACCGAAGCTGGCGGGGAACCGAGGACGTACAGTTCCGGGATGGAGGCGGTGATGGCGTTGGCGATGCGTCGGGCGCAGGTGACGATGTCGCGGCAGGATTGGAGGTAGCCGCTGTACGAGGGGTGAGCGTTGGGTCATGAGCGTAATCAAAGGACGTACTCGGATCCCATGTACTGCATCGCAGCCCATGTTCCAGCAATCAAGGCACCAGGTCTACAGAGGGGAGCACGCGTGTCAATCTATGCCCGTCACATGCTACCGTGCATCTCACCTCGATCCAGACAAACTCGGACTCGCATACACACCACCTGTTTCACCGCATACATTCAGTCACTCGCGTAGATACGAAACGAGGTCGAAATAACGGACCCGTCCAGTGGGGAGTGACATAGTATTGGTATCTCCGAAGCACAGCGTCACGGTACATGATCACGGAAGATCCCTATACGTTCGACAATCGTGAGCTCAGACCCTTTCAAAAACAAACGTTCATCGTACCTTGGGTGCAAATCCATACTATCACACGAACACGGAATCGTTTCAGCAACGACACATACGTGAAAGAAACAAAAAAGAGAAACCGACCTTGTGGGTATCACAGCTAATACTTGTCACTCCGCGGACGCGAAAATCAAACGGGGTCAATTTGTAACGACCGTTTTCACCATCTGCAAGACCAGCTTGCTCGAGGAATGGAATAATGAAGGAACCGAGACAACAGTCAACGTGGAGACCAATGTTATATCTCGCGGCGAGTGCACCAAGTGCGACGATATCGTCTTGATTACCATCTGGGAAGTTGATTGCGGAGCCTACGAGCTAAGCGATATCGGATGCGACGTGAGAACGTCTCATGCAGGGCAAAACGGGCTTACAAGCATGGTATTGCCATTTCTGATACAGGGACATGGGTCAGGTGATAACAAGAAAGGGGAAATCAAAATACGGACATGGCTCTGCGCACGCGCTTCAGGTTCGCCTTGCGTGTTACGGGGTCGACGGGGATCTCGTGGACCTTGACACCCATGTATGCGGCACCTTTGTCGAATGCAGCATGCGCAGTCACTGGGATGATCCTGGATGATATGGTTCATCGTGACTGGTCACCCAAGGCACAGGAGAAGTACTCACATTTCAGGTTCGGTGATGCCCTTGACGTCCCTTGCCCAATCCCTGTATGTCTTGATAGCCATCACGATTGATTCGGTGCCACCGGACGTCATCGTTCCAGCACCATCAGGATTATTGTACATCCTCAGACACATGGCCACAATTTCGGCCTCCATCTTGCGAATCGATGGGAAGACGTCCGGATGGAGTGGGTTGGAGATGGCGTAGCGCTCAAAGGCAGCTACGATCACCTTGGAGAGATCATCTCCCCCATCTAACCTTCCAATGAACGACCACCGCACCAGACAACGAGATCACGTACGGTAAACGGCACCCGAGATCTTGCCCAGTCTCCAATCGACGTGCGCACCCAGTTCCTTGTCCATCCTAGCCATTTCCTCGAGTATCCATTCTCGGGACTTGCCTTGTGCGGGGAGGGCGAGGTGTCGGGTGATTTCGCCGCCTTTCGGGAGGAGCTTGTCTTCGATGTCGACTTTGACCTTGTCCAGCTCCTCTCGTAGTTTCTTTTGTGCTGGGGGAAGTTTCATGGCCAAAAGCATCGCATGCTGAATTGGAATAAACGAGACTGAATCCGTGGCACCGCAAAGAGTTGAAATGAAAAGTATACCTTTGATGTCCACACGCATCCATTTACCACGGTCCGTCTGAGTCCTCTTGCGCGCACGTGTCGAAAGAGCCGGAGGGTGTATGTCGTGAGCACGTACAAGAACAAGAGTGTCTTGACTGTATCGAACGGCGTACGCGTGTTTTCGGTCCACCAGTCCCAGAGAAGTTCTTGAGCTGGAAGTGCGTGTTCCAGCAACGACATCGCCTCCTGTATCTGGTCCATGGCAAAAAAGTCGCGTCCTGGGGAGAGTGGTAGTGCCAGTGGACTGCGGGCGGCAGGCTATAAAAGTGTACCTTGTGTTCCTTGCCTCGGTCGCTGTTGGTCTAAATGAGAAACGAACGAGTCAGATGGTTTCGTAGTGATGCCACGTCGCGTGTGTCACAAGAAAATATCCCACCGCCCTTGCAGCTCACTTCATTGCCTTGGGGAAGACATCGCATTTCAATCTCCGCTTAATCGATTCAGCTCGGAATTATTTTTGCCGTGTATCTCCGATCGAAAGATAAGATCATGAACAACCTCCGCATGTTGGCAGAGGAAGACGAGAGCGACGACGCCGCCGAAGTCACCTGGGGTAATCCGTCTTGACCGTCCGCACAGAGATAGCTCACCTCCCCATATAGAGGACCAGCAACTCATCAACAGGTTCTCAAAGCTCAACACACGTCTACGAGGGATCGAGGACAGACTCGAGGCGCTCAAGGTGAGCGTTGGACGCGTCGCATCCACGCCTGCTCATCCATATACAGCAAGAAAAGGAAGCCCTCGACGATCTTGCGACAGAGCTCGAACTCACCCTCGAGGACCAGATCGTACTGTACGCTCGCCATCTCTACCTTTTATTTGCATCTCACACCACACTCAGATACAAGATCGGCGAATCGTTTCTCCATCTCCCGCAATTCCGTGCCCTCCAACGTCTCGAAAAAGACCAAGCCGACATCACAGCCCAACTCACCAGTATAGCCGCCACTGCGGATGAGTGTGAAAAGGGGATGAAAGAGCTCAAGGTCGTATTGTACGCCAAGTTTGGTCACGCCATCAACCTCGACGAGTAACGCTACACGATCTGTATAGTTTGACTACAAGTACGACAACAGAGACGCTGATATCCAGACGAACACAATCACATTACAGTCCATCCTCGGCATCGACCAAATCCAACAACGATCCTTTGGGTTGCTTCACCTCCTCCCCCACAAACGCCAACAAACTCTCAAACATCTCCGTCCGTTGACTGAATCGTTCTGCAGACACTGACTTTCGTCCTTGTTCACGCATCCGCGTCTCCACGGGATCTTCATCCATTTGTAACACCGTTCGACTTCGTTTGCCAGGCGTTGAACACCGCGGAATCGTCTCCGGAGGGGTATGCGAGACTAGCTGTTGTCCATCGTCGTCTTCCCCATCGATCACGTTCGTCCACACTTCGTCTGGCGTGTTCGGCCGCGATCGCTTCTTGGGAGGTTCTTCCCGCTCGACTACGTCCTTCGAGGGTATCGACGGCTCCCCCACAGATAGCAACGCGCTCGGAACCAACAAGTGCGCGAGCAGCGATCGAAACACACTCGTCTCTTCTGGGTTGGTGTGATCGACGACGTCAGACACCTCGGTCTGCAGATAACGCAGCGCCTTGACCGCAGGTTGCTCTTCGCACATTTCGCGAAACCTGTGTAGCCGTGAGCAAGATCCCCTAGGCCACGAAGACGATTCGCACCGTTGTCTCCGAACGAGATACTTGGCTCGTCGTATGACCTCTTCCGGCGCAGCCCTACCACGTACCGCATCAAAAACCCATCCCAAATCAACGCTCGTCAGTACGCACCTCACGAGATTCATCACCCAGAAATCATCCAACCTCGTCTCCCTCAACCCAGGCCTCGACCTCTCCTCCCCGCCCGTACCCCCTCCCGTCCAACCACTGTTCCCACCGCCATCCCCGTCGCCACTCTCACCCTCCCCGCTTCTCGCACCCACCTCACTCCCCGCCCTCGCCTCCTCGTTCTCCTTTTCTTCCCCACCCAGTCCCCTACCCTCCCCCGCATTCCCACCATGCATATAAACCTTTTTCGTGCGCTCGTCATACACCACCTGATGCGCATACCTCGGCAACGGCACCCACGGCTCGCTCACCCCCTCCTTGCCACGCTCAGCGTCACCCTCCCCATCCTCGGGCACGACCTCGGGCAGGATCTGCGTCCATTTTCCAGGTTTAGCCGGGTGGGCGTATTGATACACCCAATTCGGGGCGTCGGAACGAAGTACCGTCAACGCCGACGTCTGTTGTGCCCTCGTCAACCCACAAAACCTACCTTCGCGCGTCAGCCCCGACCCGTCCAGAGAGATAAAGTAAAGGGTACGCACACATACACCTCTCTCAACTTGGGATCCACCACCGCCCGTTGGGTAAAACACGCGTCCGGCCCGCCGCTCGCGCTAAAGCTGGTAAATAGCTCCAAGACGGTGTTGCTTGCGATATCGTACGCGTACATGTCCGAGAGGTACTTCTCGTCGCGTTGGCCTGCAAATATGAAGAGCGTGTGCGTGAGCGGGTCGAGGACCATCGAATGGCCAAAGCGGGGCAAGAGCGCGGGTTGGGACGTAGCCGAGGACGGGGATTGGACGGGTCTGTGTGGGGGAGATGAGTCGTTGAGATCGGGTGAGGGCGCACGACGTACTGGAGCAACTTCCACTTGCTCGTTCGAACGCTATAGCTATACAGCCCCGAGTATTTTGGAGAGTCCCAGTCCCCATCGACGACACGTCCTCCAGAGACGTACAACACCTGCGCGTCGGAGTCCATTACCATCTGATGATCGAATATCAACGGTGGACCTCCCGAACTCTGTTCGTGCCATGGCCCGTCGTGTAAGTGACGCGTGCATGCTACATATGCCAACGGCACGACTCACCGCCGTGTCAAACGACAACAGGTCCCACTTGCCAGCATCCAGCCCCCTCGTGTGATACCTATAAAACTCGGAACAATACGCCGTCGCCCTCGAACCGACCCGCTCCCCAGCCCGTCTCAACGCCTCCTCATCCTCCGGCCGAACAGGCATCGCGTCCCCATCGCCCAACCGCCCCAACAGATAAATACACCCCGACCTGGTATCAAATACCATCTTGTGACAACTCCGCGCGATCGGCCCGTTCTTTTCGAGCGCGGTGTTGTGACTGATGACGCGCCACCGTTCAGTCTGGATATCGTACACCCAGAAATCGTCGAGGGACTTGTGCCCGTCCCAGCCTCCAAAGAGGTAGATCTGGCCGTGGTCGGGATCGATGCACATGGCGTGTCCACCACGCTTCGAGGGGGCGTCCCCGTCGGCGTCGACGCCGTGCAAACGGCGCCACTGGGAGTGGGGTTGACAGGATTGGAGGTAGGATTGGAAGAGGCCGGCGGAGGAGGCTTGGTCGAGGAGAGACTCAGCTTCGTCCCAGTTGCCTTGGAGCACGAGGGCGGCGTGGAGCGCTGTCACGATCGGATGTTCGAATTCAATTTGAGAACGGGCGAGGATGGATTGGTAGGGGGTCAAGAGCCGTCGTTCGCGGAGGTGCTTGAGAATGTGTCGGAGGACGACCGTTTCACGATGCTAACCCACGTCCATCGTATGGGTGTCGCGGATGAGTGTGAGACGCGAAACGTGGTGATAGGGAGAACCCACCTCGTCGTAACGGAGTCGTATACGGTCTACGTACGAAGGCTCCGTGATGCCCGACACAGCGATGTACCAAATAGAAATATGAAAGCTTTGCCCGTGTGCCCTGAACCCTGCAGTGAACAAGACGGGCGACGCAAACACAAACGCCTTTGACTCACGAAAGCGGTACGATCTTGACGAACCGCGTCGGAAACGACACGCCATCCCTGTTTGTGTGCGTGATCGCAAACGTCTCTGGGACAGCGTCGTCTCTCAGACCCGCATGCAAGACTTGAATCATGTGGTCGGGATTGAGGCCGACGTAGATCTTGAACTCTTTCATGTTGCAAGGATGTTCTGGAAAGAAACGTGTTCAGCGCCCTCGATGCAAAATGAGCGATAACGCAGAGGGTGGACGTACTTCGCTGAAACTGTATACGAGAACAAAGGAGAACAAAGATGTAATCGAGTCAGCGAAAGACCTCTCGTGCGTGGGTCGTCGATAATATCGGCGCAAGCGTACCTTGCCAAACGTGATACTCTCTACGATCAGCAGCGGGTATCAGCATAACGAACACGTCTTATGGCGTGCCCCCTCCCAGGGACATGCGTGCGCGAGATCGAAACAGGAAGCACTCAACTGACGATGGCCAGCGTCTCCAGACGAAGCAGAATCCACTGCTGCATGCTCGGCGGCTGCTGCGCGCCACTCCATCGACTCGATTGATCTTGAGGTCTATCAACGAGGATGTTCTCGGCGACGTAATGCCCGCTATGTTCTGAACAGCCAGCGATGGCGTATGGGATCGGTTCTGCGGCGGGAGGGTGTGGTGAGGTGGTGGACATGATCAGAGGTCACGCGGTGACGCAAGGGGTTGCTTTGTACAAATCCTACTATCACCACTGCCATTCCATGCACTAACTAGGGAACCTCATCGCCAGACATTGCTCGACAGTGTTTACATTTTCTGGACGAGTCCATGTTATTCAGGCAGGGAAACGACAATTCTCAAGCAAACCGTTATTGCGTGCTCAACTCTTGCCGAGAGTCAGAATGCCAGCCTGAGGAAACCTCCGTCAAGCGCGTGGTTTCCGGTTCGTTGTCCATGAGTTTGAAAAGTCATAGTTGTGGGTGAGTCGGTCGCAATGGGGTCTCTAGTGATCGAATCCAAGAGTTGTAACTTGTAGGATGCCGCCTTCAATTCAAAGGTCTCGTTTCCGACGCTCTTCACTGAGGGCGCGAACTTCGTGTGATATCGTAACTGTCAGCGTCAACCACTTTCGATCAGAAATTCAAGTCGGACCCAAATATCTCGTTCTATTTTTGCCTAGCGCCTGAGTGTCTGGTGAGGCGGATAGTGACTTTCATAGTTTTCTTCTGATTCGATCTTTGTATCTTGTCTCCAGGCCCACAAACAGCGAAAAATGAGACGGGAAGAAGAGAGATATGACTCTGCCGCGACCAGACCCAAGAGTTCCGACATGGATGCAACGACTTCGAGTTTTACCTTGGCAATTCGATGTTGCGCAGGTCCTCAGGCTCCTTCGACGTGATCATTGCTGCGATTGTCACCGCGACGGGTTCAGGACAAGAAAAATGGATGCCGTTCGTGATGCCGGCTTATGGATCCTCATCCTGACAAACAAGTTTTGCTTATCTCGCTACTGAAGGTATGTGTATTTACGATTCACCCACCCCAGATCTGACTTAATCGGGGTCAGCACCGCTAGTAATGCTCTTTTTTAGCACTCGGCATGTGTTAGTACCCTCATATCTTTTATCTGCATTGGGGACTGAATCATTAAGTTGTTTCAAGGGCATTTGGTGAAATGTTCGTAAATCCCGTTTTTCTATTTCGGAATGAGTTTCAAGCTTCAAGTAACCAACCATATACTATCTACTCAATCTCGGTAAGAGGTGGGTGCGCGACGAGGAAGTGATTTACTGATCCTATGTCACCCTGTCGCTTCGGGCGTGAGCACTGCGTGCGACATTATCATCACACGCACCGTTTCAAAATATTTGTGGAGGTCGGAGCTCCGGGGGCGGTCCCATATTTTCCGTGATCAGCTGGTCGTTTTTGTCAACATGGGTGTCCTGACCTGATGAGTTCAACAGTATTTGCTGGGATTTCTGTTCACGGCCTGGTTTTCAGCGCGATATCTATCATTGTTGATCCGATATCAGGATCCACAGACCTGCATATGTACTTGTGCTGGCTACACCCACCGCAAACCCGATCATGCCATTCGGATGTATCACATCTGGCTCAGCTCCTTCACCTCAGCGTCATCCACCCAAATCAAGGGTCGCTGGCATATCCCTCACCTGGTCGAACGTTGGCGAGGGAACTTCTAGCCCCATGGAAACGCAGGGGAAAAATTCTTACTTATGCATCGAGTCACTGGAGCCGTCCACGATGCCCTGTCTGTCGTGTAACTCCACGTTGTCACTCTCGTTGATCGCCCATATCCGGAGTGCGGGAGATGCAAGATAAGCTGGTGCGTTTGCACATCCGACACGACCGACCCCTCGAGGGCACCGTGACATTGTCTAGACGACCTGGCTTGCTACGCGCGAAAAAGCCTTGATGCGGCGCCTAATTTTGCTTCCGCGACCCTCCCTCCCGGGCCCCCAGATGCATTGATATGCCGGTGGGACTATCGAGATATGTTCGGGACCAATCGGGAACCACGACTACTTTGTGGTTTCTCGATGGGCTGAAAGCACTTCAAGTCGACGGGTGGCCCGCAACTAGAAGGATACAAATTTTGTTACACGCAGTAGGTACTACAAAAGTGTTTACTGTCGCAACAAATCAGTACTAGCTCAGGACGTCGGCTGGCTCTCTAGCGTGTTCCGACGACCACGGGGGATGTGTCATAATTCGCTTCGATATCGCGGACTGGGCGCTACTACTAATGCTATTTATCGGAGCTGATCCATAACAAATTCTGTATTTCTTATCATGATATAGTCGTCAACATATCCTGAGTGTGAGGGGAGACTGAACTAAGGCGAATATGTACAAAAAATACAAGGTTCAAGTTGTTCAACCCGACACGGTTTTATTTGTTTCTCGGCAATCGAAGTCTGCGTGCCGTCAAGGCCGCCGAAAGTTCTCGTGGCGTCGAATGGCCGGCGTTTTACTGTGTGGGTGCACGTCGTTCACTTCTGAGGTTCACCGTCCAACTGGGCCATCCAGAGCCCCTTCAACGTGCTGTGGCCCATTCTCCGTCGTCCCTCAGACTCCCGGAAGGAGAACATCTAGTGCTCGGGGTTACTTCGGTCATGACTAGGCTGAACCTTGTATTATCGGCGTGGGGCCCAGGCTTAATCGGTAGGTCGATTTCTTTTCCGATCCTCTTCGCAGAAAGTAATAACGGCTCACGTAGGACTTGCTATTTCAAATTTGTGTGTACGATCACCTCGACCCCGTTCCTAAACTAACCATCAAATAGTATGTATGGAGTCTCTCTCGCACAGTCGACACACTACGCATGGTTCTTTCCAAAGGACCCTTGTGCCATCAAGTTGCTTGTACGTCTGATATTACATCCATTTTTCTTGCTTTACTGACGACATCGTAGGTGCTTTTCGTCTTGTCAGTCTCTCAAGTCGATATGTATCCAAGTGAGAACACCTGACGTCGTTTTCAGTATTGCGGATTCCTTTCACTTCGTTGGAGTTACCGAGCTTCACTGGAACATGCTAGTGGCATGCCACCGACGCGAAGCAGCGATGTGCGACAAATATTTATCATGGTAAGTGGTCTACAATCTCCAGCGACTCCGTTTTGACCACATTTTCGACTTAACTTCGTAGGGGTGCATACGTGAGTATTCGATGTTATTTACTTCACACGAATACGAATACCTATTGATGGACTCTACTAGATCGCCCTTCCTATGAATGTGAGTTCCGTATGCGAACATATTCCGAGTCACGGTCTCACCCAAAATTGTAGTACGCGATTACCTTCCTTGTACAATGGTTTGTATGGGCATTGGTTACTTCTGTCGATTATACCTGAAATCCCCTTCTCAGTTTCTTTTGTCATCGAGTTTGGATCAGTAGGTCTATTTCTCCACGGAATCGTCATGCGCCGACAACTCCCTATAGTTACCGGATATAAAAGGAGTGTTACTTCTGCCGTCGTGAGTTAATTGTTATCTCAAAATGGCATTCTTCTTACAATGTATAGCTCCTCATCGCGGTCGTACAACTTGGTGAGTGAATACATTTCGCGCGTATAGCCTGTTGTAACGTTCTATTTAGTCCTGGGTACATGTTAGTACCTTCATTTCTTCTATCCTCATCGCCAGCTGACTCGTTCACTGTTTCAGGGGTCACCATTGAGACGTTTGTGAATCCTGTTTTCTATCCTGGCAAATATCTAATGAGTTCCAAGCATCCAAAAAGGGACCATCAAGTTTCTCTACACGACTCCTGTAAGTGATGTATTCGCTACTAGTAGAATCGGGTGATCTAAATTGCCTACGTTGCTAGCTCGTGCCGCTCGCGGCAGGTGTGAGCACTGTGTGCGACATCATCATCACAGTTACCATTTTCAAACATTTATGGAGGTCAGAGCTCCGGGGCCGGACCAATATCCTTCGTGATCTGGTAGTTGTATTTGTCAACATGGGTGCCTTGACATGGTAAGTTTTGATAATTCATACTGAAATCCCTGTTCACTGGCTGGTTTTCAGCCTGATATCTCTCATCGTTGGCGTGGTAGTAAGTATTTCCTTTTCGCCCACAAACTTTGATATTGACTCGTGTCACAGTACCTTGCGCAAGGCAAGCGTTATTGGGTTGGCTCGCCTGCCATAATTATTAGCCGATGTGAGTTGCTTTGTCGTGAACAACCGACACTCGGCTAACGCTGTTTCATTGATGTCTAGGTTATGTGAACTCGCTCCTCGCTGTGTAAGAATCAGACCTGTCATGCTTGCTGGAGCTCACACCACATTGATTTATTTTCTCTGCTTTCCTAGGTTGAACGCAAGACGAATAATCCGTGAACGCGAGTTGAGACGGTTACGTTATACCATCGAAGTACCCACGCTATCAACGATACGTTGATGAGCTTATTTTCCTTTTCATGTATTTTTTCTACCCTTGGGATAAGTTACTCCTACATCGCTCCTTTAGTCGTACCCCACTGTCGTACAAGTCGAAGGCGTCCATAGGTTGTATATTCACTCCGTGCGCATTCTACGCCAATGTTGCGATCTACTTCAAGATGCGGCCTGGACCAGCCTTTACTTACGACGAAGTCCTTCATCCCCTCGCTCAAGTATTAGGGCACATTTGCCGCCCGCGTCACTTTTGAGACCAATCGGTAACTCAACTGAATTCTATCGCAGCGCTGATTGGAAATAACCTCATCGTAAAGCTTACATCGAAAACATTGTTTTTGGGGCTAGTTGACGTGGCCGATGACGACGACGAATGGCATCTTATCTGTCTGACACTTACATTGAGTTTGGGAGCGTTTATTACGGGGTCTCGGCGGAAACGAGAGGTATTAACTACGTTGATATCAATGACACTCCATCGCACGATTGTCAGGCATCATGGTAGCAGGAAAACACTGTCGAGTCGGTCGCAGATGCGACACCCTAGTTGATTTTAAAAAAAATGGCGTCAGTTGCTATTCTCATCAGCATAATCTAACTGGCGAACCTTGAATGTAGTAAAAACTAGATGCCGACAATGATCGTCAGCGCACAGAATGGGAGAAGAAGAACCGGTTCGAACAAACGTACAGTTGGTGGGATCATATTTCTGTTTGATCTGTTGCAATCGATCGTACTTGTAACCAAAGAAAGCTTCAGACGATATAAAAAGGAGATTGATTTAGAGAAACGTGCGGGTGAGTAGCATACGGTGTTCCTTACTCTCCTGCCAGTTGGTCTCCCAGACACTGCCCTCGTTTTGATAGCTGGCCGTCAGCCCAAGGGCGGTTAGAGGCCCCACCGCCTTGTATGCAGCCTGCACCATCGAGGCATACGTGCTCTCGCTCGTTCCAAGGGTCCACGACCTGCAACCAATATACCATCGAAAACCCAAGACGACAGAAAAGAAAGACATACACAGAATAAATCACGAGCCACGCAGCGTCATAGAAACCCGGGTTCGCGCCCGTCTCGTTCACGCGATCTTTGGTGGCAGCGGCCACGTCGCCAAGCAGGATTACATATGCTTTAATGCCCAAAACGCCCGCAATGTGATCCTGTAGAGGGTCGGTGGCGATCTGTAGCCCTTCCCAGACCGCTTCCGCGATAGTTTGAGTAGACTGAGGATCCTCCAACATCGATTGGGGCACGAAGCGTGATGCGAGCTCCGTAGAGGCGCCGTAGAAACCAATATTATCCGCAACAGGGCCGACGTACTCAAACATGGCGGCAGTGAGGGTCGGATAGTGGCCAGTTACGTTCAATACGACAGTGTAGTTGCTCGACAGCACGCGTATCTCGTCAAACAGCGGATAGAGCTACACGATGGACGCCTTTCCGACAGGCCAGAAAAAGCCCTGTGAAATGGGCTGTGAGCAGTCGGTCGGTCGCATGGGTTGGCCGTACGTACCAGGGCGTACCCGCCCCTGACGAGCACGGCCGCGGATGTGATACCTGAGTTGAGGATCTGATTCTGGTACTTGCCAATGAGCGCAATAAAGTTAACGCTGAGGGTGTCAAGGTCCTGCAAGGGGTTCGGTACGATGATCAGAGACAAAGTACTAACTGCCATGGGAGGCAGCGTTGCAATAGTAACAGATGCTGAAGGGATACTTTGTCAACTTACGTCTTCTGTTGCACCACGGGAACTACGTACTGATGATACCCCAGCTTCCAGCTCCTCCTCCACGTACAGCCCAGAACAGGTCAGGATCTTGAACGGAGTTGATCGTCCTGATAATACCATCGACAGTCACAATCTAGTCATCCAGCTCGTCAAAAGCAATAGAGATGTGTGATCAAACAACTCACTTCGACCTCGAGGAGGTGGTCAACCTGAGATCATGAGTATACATAGTTACACACAGAGAACGGCATCTTACAGCAAGTCCATATGCCGGGCTGAGCCTGATTTGACATCGATATGAGCACGAAAGCACGAACGATCAGGTTTTTCTCAACGGACTCACGGACTGTGCCCCCCTCCTTGAATATACCCGCCCGCTGATCCGGTGCTGAGTGTAGCCAGAAAGAAAAAGAAATTTGCATGTACGCCTTACCAGCACCGACGGTCAAACAACCCCCCAACACGGCCGAAATATTGTGTGCTTCCAGGAAGGAGTAGACTGCGTGACGTCCCGGTCATGAGTGAAGATCTAGATGAACAATCATAGGTGCTCACTGGCATCCAGCTGCGCTCCAGCGCCAATTTTCACGGCCGGGACTGGCGCAGCCGACGATCCTTGTGGAACAAAATCGGTGACATACGTAACACTGGTGAGCTGGTGTGTGAAGACCTGAAGAGAAGAACGACCAGAGGAACGACCGAGGTAGTCATGACCTACAGAAAAAAAAGTAAGTGACCACGAGATAGATGAAGCGTTGTATGATATCACACCCGTGTTCTTGATAGTCAGTTTAACATTGTTCGCAGTTGCCCATTTGATGATATCACTAGCGTCCTGAGCGCTCGATATGGCAGCACTATAAGGGGGTGTAGTCCCTTGGTGACAGGGTTTACCAGAAACCGGTAGTGGGACATAATAGTCCAATGCACAGCCGTTGTCGTAGCCGCAGCTCTCCCAGTTCGTCCAGAGAAGAGCTGAAGCAATGTTTCCACGCTAACGGAAGGATCATGAGATGTGTATGACATGAGGCAAATGATGTGAAAACACAAACTGCATGGTCATTCGTGTAGTTGGACATTACGGCCATGCACTTGGCCGTGTCATAGAGCGGATCTTCTGTATAACATACTGCAGCCCACGGACGCAACGCCTGCAGACGACCACCGAGCGTAGTATTCAAGGCTGCCCACCCTAACTCGTCTGGCCAGGAGGAGCTCCCAAGAGTGACGTAGTTCGGGATTGCATACGGATCTTGCAGTGTTTGCGCGAGAGCTCCCGCGACAAGACACAAGGAAATAGAGTAAGGTAGGGTGGGGGACGGCATGTCGATGATTGCTGCGTGAGCCGTTGATACTCGGTTCGAGGTTTGCTTGCTCTGCTTTATGCAGACGCGGCACGCACCTCAGAAGACTTATTTGAGGGCGTGCTTGTATGACGTTGAGATGGCCATGGATTCGGCGACCGAATCTGAAAAACAGCTGAAATGAAACAAGCGGCGGTAGAAGTTTAGCGATTACGGATGCTTACAAGTTACGGTTCAGCTTCTGATTGGTGGAGATGCTACTAAGTTGCAAACACCATGTGCATGTTTTATTATCCTCGGGCATAGCAATGGACAATCCAGAAGAGTCCTATGATAGTGTGCCAAGAGTGATGCGGATTCTGACTTACGACTTGGGGAGACGTGATGTGACTGCTCCAATCAAATAGAGATATGGATATCGCTACAGACATTCCTATCGGTGAATCATGGCATGTGGGTGAAGGGTATTCAGCGTTGAATAATGGGGTCAACGTGAGGTGAGGTGCCAACACCAACGCTTGCTTAGGGATCTCGAGGTATACCCTACCGTGACTTTAGTCTGGTGACCGGACCCCTATGAGCCTACCCGGGCCGTACTTATGAGGTTGTTGTCGATGATCGCCTCAATACTGTGATCCAATGAGGTGCCCCGAGTCATAGAGAAGTTCAACTTCAAGAATTGTTGAGTCCAACGACCGAAGAAGGAAGTGCCTGTCTGAGAGTCATGGCAACCAACCAATAAGAAGGCTTCCTTGATCATGCACGAAATGGCGGTCGAGGCTGCCATCCATTTCAGCGCGCGGCTTTGCAGATCATTGAAAGTTCGACTCTACAACTCGCAGGCCGCGAAAAACAAGCAAGTGTTGATCCCCGTTATGATCGAACGTAACCCGATTTCAGCCGCGCAGAGCCTAGCATCGGAAACTTCATTTTCTTCCAGCTGGCTAACGTGGTTGAATACGACGATGAATGAAGTCTTACCGGTCCGACGTTTTGCATTCGGTTGACGTATTCAATCTCCTGGATGTCATTCATGAAATCGAATCTTTCGCAAATCCAACCACCGAGTGCACAATCATTCCGAGCGCACACGGGAAGGCGTCGAGGCTATCCAAGATATTTGGGACGATTCCGCTGTACAAGGGCGATGACATACATGAATGTGAGTTAAAGTGCCACCAGGGACTCGGACACTGGCATTCATCACCCAACATCGGAGGTGTAAGTCATGATCGACGGCCACAACGATCATGGTGGGTGAAAATCCCACTGCCAGCAAGACGGCACGGCACAACGACTGAAGGGCTTGGGAACGTTTGTGGATCTCTGCAGAGACGCGACAGGTATCACAAGGATCAAGGTGGGTGAAAATCCCACTGAGACAGCACGGCATAGCGACTGCAGGGTTTGGGAACATTTGTGAGTCTGCAGAGCATGTGAAACGCAAGAGGTATTCACTACATTGACGCTATATTTCGCTAATGACACTCTCCATCCAAAGCGAAGCTTCACCGTCAGACTTGGTCTTCCTGATAGCATGAAAACGCTACCGAGCCGGTCGCAGATGCGACACCCTAATTAAAGTAGTGTCAGTCACTATTCTCACCAGCACAGTATAACTAGCGAACCTTGAACGTGGTAAAGACTAGACGCCGACAACGACCGTCAGCGCACAGGATCAAGAATGGGAGAAGAACTGTTTGGAAATGACGTACAGTTAATGGGATCATATTTCTGTTTGATCTGCTGCAACTGGCTGTACTTGTAACCAAAGAAAACTTGAGGTGATATGAAAAGAGGTTAGTGTAGGGAAACGTGCGAGTGATTAGCATGTGGTACTCCTTACCCTCCTGCCAGTTGGTCTCCCAGACACTGCCCTCATTTTGGTAGCTGGCCGTCACCCCAAGAGTGTTCAGAGGGTTCACAGCGCTGTGTATGGCCTGCACCATCGAGGCATACGTGCTCTCGCTCGTTCGGGTCCATGACCTGCAACCAACATGCCATCAATACCCATGACATACACCATTCGATGAAAAGAAGACCTACCCAGAATAAATAACATGCCACGCGGCGTTATACAAACCTGGGTTGGCTCCCGTCTCGTTCACACGATCTTTCGTCGCAGTGGGCATGTTTCCCGACAGGGCTACGCCCCCTTGAAGGGCAAAAACGCCCGGAGAGTGATCCTGTAGCGGGGCGGTGGTGATCTGCAGCCCTTCCCAGATGGCTTCCGCAATGGTTTGAATGGACTGAGAATCCTCCAACATCGATTGGGGCACGAGGCGTGATGCGAGCTCCGTAGAAGCACCGTAGAAACTGATAGCATCCACAGAAGGGCTCAATTTGTTGACTGTCACGGCAGTGAGGGTCGGATAGTATTCTGTTACGTTCGATGCAACAATGTAGCTGCTCGACTGCGCGCGTATCTCGTCAAACAGAGGATAGAGCGGCGACATGGACACCTTTTCGGTGGGCCAGACAACAAGCTGTGAATGTCCTGTGAGCATTCGGGCAGTTGCGTGGGTTTGCTGTACATACCAGGTCATATGCGCCCTCAAGGAGCACGGTCGTGAATGTAATACCCGAGTTCATGATCTGATTCTGGTACTTGCCAACGAGTGCAATGAAGTTAACGCCAAGGGTCTGAAGGTCTTCCAAAGGGTTCGGTACGATTAGAAGGGACAAAGCATTGACTGCCGTGGGAGGCAGCGCTGCAATAGTGATAGATACTGAAAGAGTACTTTGTCAACTTATGTCTTCTATTGCACCGCAGGAATCACGTACTGATGACACCCCAGCTTCCAGCTCCTCCGCCACGTACCGCCCAGAACAGGTCAGGATCTTGAATGGAGTTGATCGTCCTGATAACACCATCGGCAGTCACAATCTAGTCATCCAGCTCGTCAAAAAAAGGTAGAGATATGTGATCATACAACTCACTTCGACCTCGAGGAGGTGGTCAACCTGAAATCATGAGTATACATAGTTACACGCAGAGAATGGCATCTTACAGCAAGCCCATATACTGGGCTGATCCTGATTTGACATCGATATGAGCACGAAAGCACGAATGATCAGGAAATTCAGACTCACCAACTGTAGCCCCCTCCCTGGATGAACCCGCCCGCTGATCCAATGCTGAGTACAGTCAGAAAGAAAATCGCATGTGCACCTTACCAGCACCGACGGTCAAACAACCTCCCAATACAGCCGAAATATTGTGTGCCTCCAGGGCGGAGTAGACTGCGTGACGTCCCTGTTATGAGTGAAGATCTGGGTGAACAATCATGGGTGCTCACTGGCATCCAGCTGTGTTCCAGCGCTAATTTTCAGGGCCGGGACTGGCGCAGCCGATGAACCTTGTGAAACGAAATCGGCAACATATGTGACACTGCTGAGAAGGTGTGTGAAGACCTGAAGCGAAGATGGTCCCGAGGAACGACCGAGGTAGTCATGACCTACAGAAAAAACGTAAATGGTCACAAGATAGATGAAATGCTCAACAATATCATACCTGTGTTCTTAATGGTCAGTTTAACATTGTTCGCAGTTGCCCATTTGATGATATTGCTAGCGTCCTGAGCGCTCGATATAGCAGCACCGTAGGGGGGTGTAGTCCCTTGGTGACAGGGTTCACCAGAAACCGGTAGTGGGACATAATAGTCCAATGCACAGCTGTTGTCGTAGCCGCAGCTCTCCCAGTTCGTCCAGAGAAGAGCGGAAGGGATGTTTTCACGCTAACGGAAGGATCGTGAGATGTGTACGACATGGGGCAGATGATGCGAAAACACAAACTACATGGTCATTCGTGTAGTTGGACATTACGGCCATGCACTTGGCCGTGTCGTAGAGCGGATCTTCTGTGTAGCATACTGCAGCCCACGGACGCAACGCCTGCAGACGACCACCGAGCGTAGTGTTCAAGGCTGCCCACATGGATTCATCTGGCCAAGAGGAACTCCCGAGAGTGGCGTATTTCGGGATTGCATACGGATCTTGCAGTGTTTGCGCGAGAGCTCCCGCAACGAAACACGAGGGAATCAAGTAAAGTAGGAGGTGGGACGGCATGTTGATTGCTGCGTGAGCCGTTGATACTCGGTTCGAGGTTTGCTCTGCTTTATACAGACGGTGCGCACCTCAGAAGACCCAAGTATTTGATTGCATGACGTTGAGATGGCCGGGGATTCGGCGACCGAATCTGAAAAACAGCTAAAGTGAAACGCGATAGACGTTTAGGATGCTTACGGTTCATCTTACCGGTCATGGCATGTTCCGTGTCACAAGGGTATTCAGCGTTGAATAATGGGGTTGACGTGAGGTGAGGTGCCAACACCAACGCTTGCTTTCCAGGGATACCTCAGGCTATACCCTTGCTAGTGTATGCCTTTAGTCTGTTGACCAGATCTCTATGAGCCTGCTGTACTTATGAGGCAGTCGTCGATGATCGCCTCATTGTGATCTGATGAGGTGCAGGCTCATCAACTTGTTGATTCAGAGGAACGAAAAAGGTAAGTGCCGAGTCTGAATAAAATATTGAGGTCACGCCAACCAACCAAGGTCCCCGGTGCCTTTTCGGTGGCTGCCACCTCCTTCATCAGTAAAACAACTGAAATGAACGCTTGAGTCGGTTAAGGTTTTCACACTTACGGGAGGTTACGTGTCATGAATCGTAGCATTTACGAGTCCTTCTTTAGAAGGCGAGTTATTCCTGGACCCGTAGGGGGAAGGTTTGGGGTGACAGAAAAACGGTCTGATCGCGAGGCGGATTTCGGTACTGTGTATGGCAATCTTGGTTCGATATGGCAGGAGGTGCTCGATATGGACTGATCACAATTCCGAGAAAACCAAACTTGGTTCGACGCGGAAAATAAGGACCGATCGAAACTGATTTTTTTTGGCAAGGGGGGGACTCTTCCGATTTCGGGAGGTCTTTGTCATCCGCTGCTGCGGCGCGCATAAAAAGGGGAACGATCTGAACCGCGACTTCGCGGTTGAGGACGTCGTTTGCGATGTGGCGCACTGCCAGTGCACTATGGCTGAATATCTGCACAAATAATACATCGCAAAAAATTAGTCCGTCACACCGCAAAATCCAGCCGCATCGCGAATTTTTTGGAGGGGCTATGAATACATTCGAGTCAGAGATTGAGTAGACATAAAAAGTTTTGATATGACTACTAGTATGTACTAGTCAATGCCTACATCTGAATGGTCTGAATCCAATATGCATGTGTACACGAGCTCGCAGGACATTGGTCTGCCTTCCTTTCCACAATGGATTGCCTCGCAGTATCTTGTGTTCCATGGCATGGTCACCTCTGACACCGTCAAGGTTTGGATGTTCAATGACAATGCCCGACTGCATCTGTCCCATCCTGCGACTCTTGTGAGATGGGGGGCAAAAGAGTGGCATTGAGTGACTGTGTTGTGGGAACAGGCCTATATGTCAGCGTGGCCGTGCTCCTCACTGTATCATCAATTGATTCCCTTGTTCTGCACTCAACCCTTGACAAGCCAAACCATGGCATACATGGGCAGCGGCACACCACTTCTTTGACGAGCATGCGCACGCTAGTCGGCTGTCATCCCATCTTCAATCAATCTTGGTCCTTGGAGTGCCTCCATTTCATCCAATAGACTTGTGCTTTTCAGCATTCAACAGTCATCGCCTCAAGTCAAAAACTTTTCTTCCCTTCCTCAAACCCATACCAGTAGCAACTCTCCAAACTTCTCCCCTCAGGCTTGTCTTAGAAGCACACAGGCATTCAGTGTCATATAGGCAGCGCCATCCATCACCTCAAAAATGTTTTTCATCCCCCCAGTTTCTCCCAAAACACTGGCAATCCAGATGCTCCCGACGCATCACCAAGGTCTCCTCTCTGACAACTACATGGACCCTTTCAATCAAGTGTCTTCCCAGGCACACATCCCAGATGCCTCTCCATTCCAATGAGGATTCTACGATGATGAATATGAGGACCATAAATCATTCTATTCTGATGACTTCAACAATCGGATTCGCATAAATCCCTCTCGATGAGGGTCCTCATTGCCACATTCCATCCAGTCTCACCTCCCCCTTTTCTGCTGTTCTTCCATCCGCCAGATAACTTTTCTGGCTTAGTTATTGCTCAGACATACTGCAATAGCCTGATGTTAGAACCCCATGCATGTATTTTTACACCTTTGACACTCTATTTACTGTAACTAGTGTCTACAATGAAGATAAAAAAAACCGTAGTGTACGACGAAACCACAAAATTTCGCGTGATGGGCTGAAATTTCACGGCAGGCTGGATTTTGTGGTGTGACGGGGTAAATATTCTGCGATGTATTATTTGTGCAGATATTCAGCCATAGTGCACTGGCATTACTATGAATGTACTTGGTCTCTAAATATACATCTCTTCTCTGTCCAATTTGCATTACCCGCTTGCCCAACAAACTCTGCCAAATCCAGGCGAGAGGGGTTCAAGGTTGCCCATAGGGCCTGTTGAATTTAACCACCAAAGCGATGTGCCTGAATTCCTGTGATCGGAGCTGTGGGAGAGTTCTACATTTGGTCATGTCATGTGTCTGCTCATGCCTGGATTTCGGATTCCTGCATGCTCTCCTGTTTACGCTTGCTGTGTGATTGTGCACGGACCTCCTCCCCTCGGCAGATTGGTCATATGCAGGGGTCCGAGCCGGAGGCAAGCTGAGAAATACCTGTCGGGGTCGGTGTCGGAGTTTGGAAGAAAAGGTAGTGTACACTATCTACCTATAAAAAGCTACATTTGTGTATGCCTAACCCTAACCCTAGTATGTGAACTGACTTCCTTCATCGGGTCTGCCGCTTTGCTGAGCGGAGTTCAAAAATAGGTTGACCAATTGACTCTCTGCATGACAGTGCTCCTCTCCCATTCATCTGGGCCTTATAATAAGTGAACACAAGTAATGTTTCAAAGTCCAGTTGCCAGACTGGTAAAGACTGGCAACTGGTCTAAATTGGACCAGTTGTGCTGGATTTGCCAGGTGATTGGTCCAGTCTTTTCGAAATGAAGAAATCTGAAAGACAAGTCTAAAATTGGTTGCAACTCGTCCAGACTGCAACTGGTTGCTTTGAGAAATATATAGACATTTAGCTACCATTTAGGCCCACTTCCCATAATTTCCTCGTAATTTTATGATTTTATCCTGGTTAGTTACTGTACAACTATATCTATATTGTAATGAGATGTAACCCAGAAATGGTAATATTGTGACAACCAATTTACATGATCTAATGTGTGATAGATAGCTGAGAGTGTCTACTGTAGTCACCCATGCCACTGCTAAGCACAATTCCCATGTGATTCCTGTGCACAGACCGGTTTTCTACAAGACTGGTTGTAACCAGTTGCAACCAGCAACTGGACTGCTTTGAACTGGTCCTAAGTGGTCTGGTTACTGGTTGTCTTGCTCAGGGACATTGTCAGACCAGTCCTGGTCCACTGGCAGTTGTGCTGCTTAGGGGCCAAGAAATTGGACTGGACTGGACTTTAAAACACTAAACACAAATGCATAATCAGCATTTGTTTGTGTTCATATTCAAGTGGTTGTGGCTGTGCACCACCTGCAGGTACCAGTTGACCCGTGAGGAGTACCCATCATGGGCTGGTATGGGTTGGAGGTCCAGGACCTGCAGGTTTACCTGTACAGATCCCTATGTCTTGACACTGACCTGTGTCTTCTTCTGAGTCAGTTACTACTAGTAGTAGTGATCACATTTTGAGTTGCAGCATGCGCTGCTCATTGCACTGTCCTCCCATACTTGAATGGACTTGTTTTGCCACTTGGTGGCCCACTTATGCTAGTCTCATTGGTGGAGATGCAAGTGGTTTTACAGCATCACCCTTTTTGGATTATCATTAGAACACGAAATCATATCTCGAGGTGATTTTGCTGATAGAGGATTATCAAGCAAACTAGATAAGCAATACTACTGGAGTACATGGTACATTTCTTTGTCCACGAAGCAGTTGATGTAGTACTGTTCAAAGGCATCCAAACATGTAGCACTTGATACTTCAATACCCGGGTGCTGGGTGGAAAAAACTGGTACTAACTCCAAGGAGTGCACAATGCTCGTTAGAGAAACTACTCCATAGAATATTGAAGGATGTTCGGAAGGTGCTGGTCGTTGTACCCGATACATCCCAACACCTGTGCTGCATCTTTGGGTCCTGCCACCACAGTGAAATACTCAACAAACAAAAGAGGAATAGTGGCACAGGGTGGGAGGTCACATCAATCCTGAATGGAAAAAACAGCCATCATGCATGCAACATCTAATAGAGCTAAATCAATGTCGGAGAAATATCCAGAAAGCAGAGAAACACGTACAATTGGTATCCTGACACATAAGAAAAACTACATCGTGAGCACCAAATGGTTGTGTGTTCGAAGGAGGATGAGCCTGGATAACTTGACTTTTTGTGATGTAGCGGAAACGGAATGAACAATGTTGCTGGATACGGAACTTGTGCCATACATCAACCTTTGCAGTAGAGTGTAGCTGAGTGGCAGCTGTACCAGACTCATTGATATACACTGCAAGATAGTTGCTCAGCCGAGGCAAACAGTGGGTTCATTGCATTTCAGCGATGGATGCACCTACATGGTCTGGTTTCACCGTGAGGTGATATGCTGTGGCACCGTCCATGGAAAAAAGTCCTTTTGGGTTTCCAAAGTGGTTGCGGAAGGGTCGGGGCCCCTTGAAGGAGATCTCCTTGTTAGGGGCAATACAGGATACAAATGACAGAGTGGGGTCAATGCCCACAACCTCACTGTCCTCTTGAACTAAAAGAGTTTCGAGCGGTGATGTTGAATGGCGAAGGATGTGGTAAAGATTGAATGAACATATATTTTCGAGGCAATTGAGCCTGGCAACAACTTCCTGCACAAAGGACTCGCCTTGATGACTGGTTCGCTGAAATGGAATCTTGCAATGGGTGATGAGAAGACATTCAGAGATGTCAGCACTATACTGGGGAAGGGTGCTGTTGGCAGTAATGCATCGTGCGAAGCTTTGTAGTAGTTCTAGTTTGGGTATGTTGAAGTCAGCTTTGACACCCTTCGCATCATGTCGGGCCTCTGCTTCAATAATGGAATGTTTGGTCCTATGAAATTCTTGCAGCACTGCTACCATTTCAAGGAGTGAAGAATTTGTATGAGTAAGGCTCTGCGCCCTGTAAATGAACTTGACCAATGAATGAATACAGTGGACAAACTGTGGCAAGGCAGTGGCATTGGCATGGGCAATCATAGGTACAATGGTCCATTGAAGATCGCAGTGCTCATACCTGGTCATTTGCTTGATATGGGAGACTCCATTAGAAAAGTGGCATGCACCAACATGGCAGTACGTGGGCACCAACCACCTCTTTGCACCACTTCATCGGATGGTCAAAAAAAAATTGTGGCCAAAATGGAGGAGCTCGCCGACCAGAAAGTATATGGGATCGGCAAACTGCCAATCTCGCCAGTAAGGTAGGTGAACACCAAGTAAATTGACCGCTTTGACCTTCTTTTGGAATGTGGCGATGTCCCATGGATCGATGGCATCACAGAGAGCCTTGATCTTTGCCAGTGTGTCTTTTCCGTGGTGTGATTCATGAAGATAGGAATCTCCAAACTGGGCAAGGGTGGCAGTGGTTATGGGAGAGGCATTCTTTGCCACGTAGGCAATAAGCTGTTCTTCTGGGAGGTCGGCAATGTGGGCCACAAGCGGGGTAAAACAATTGCATATGTAGCCAAAAGCGTCGGTCATTGATGCTCCATTCAGTGCAGCTTCCTTCAATGAGGCACAGACAATGTCTATGCAGCTATGAAAGATGTGAGCAGTGAGGAGCATTTGGAAATCAGAATGGATGTTGAAGTCTGGAGTGGGAATGTATGCAATACACCACCACACGTATGAGGTAGCTTGCATCCAAATTGTTACGCTCGCTTTACTTCGCCCCTATATTATTTGCCTTACCCAGGGATCGAACTCCCAACCTCACTACGATAACAGTCACTACCAACCACTACACTCCTTATCCTATGCAACGCCACCGGTCTAGACTCTCACACAGCCTTATGGCTATCCGCCTCATGTTCACCTCATGCCAGATCCTTCACCATGCATATCGCACAGCAACGCATCTAGGCACCTCATGTATTTCATCTCCGCTCTATGACCCCTATCTCGCCTCATGCTCGTCTCATGTATTCCTCATGACTCGCACTCGTCCTATAGGGTATGATCCACTTATCTAGGCTATGCTCCTCATGGTTTCCTCATGTACTATAGCATAGGATATCTGTAGATCTAGTGTACACAAGTGTAAACCCCTAGACAGTATATAAAGCCCAAGCGCACTCGACT
>JBBPOE010000341.1:0-29078 GCA_038091295.1 Tylopilus felleus | reverse complement strand
CTACGAAAAGCTACATTTGTGCACTCTTAACCCTAACCCTAGTGTGTGAACCGACTCCTTCGTCGGGTCTGCCGCTTTGCCGAGCGGAGTTCGAAAATAGGTCGACCAATCGACCCCTTCGCATGACGGTACTCCCCAACGGCCGACGGACAGGTCTGGCCGTCGTGTGATCTTCCGAATGTCACGTCACGCACCGCTGATCCCCGAAGGACTGACCCGAAATATATCCGGACTTCTCCATGACACATTCCATTCCAACGAGGCTGCCAGCTCAAGCCAGTCCTTTTTTTATTCGGCCTAGTCTTGATTCCACCCATCATGTCTCGCAGCCAAGGGACACACTCCCCACACATTCCTTACGACCCACTCCCCCTTGCACACGACCCGCGTAACACCGTATACCGCGAACCCAATTCTCCACTCGCCGCCAGCTTCGATACACCCCCCGTTGAGCTCACAAACTTCCAAGAAGGCATGCAGGATAGCGCAGCGCCTCCCCGTTTTCTCCCCGCCGTTGCAAGCGAGTTCCGCGATTCTCTCGTATCGCAGGGTACCTCTCAAATCGCGCCCTCTGCTGGAAACTCCTCCGTATATGCGCTCCGCCCTGACTCAGGTGCAGAATTCACAGCCTACCACGATGACCCCGCCGTGCCGGCGGCAGATCTGTCCGAGAGCCCTCGTTACCTCGAGGAAAAACGCTCAACTTATTCCTCGCCACTTTCCAAGTCGAGACGTAAGATCGTTATTTTTGGATCTATTGCGGCGGCCATCGTCATCATCGTCGCCGTCGTCGTGCCGGTGTGCTTGACCGTCCTCAAACACAAGGCAAACAACAACGACACAACAAGCGCCCCCAGTCCTACATCAACCGGAACTGGAACTGGAGGTAGCAGCCTAATCGCAGTCACGGGAGGAAATGGAAGCACTATTACCACCGAAAATGGCACCACTTTCACTTACATCAATCCCTTCGGCGGCACATGGTACTGGGATGAGAATGACCCTTTCAACAATAATGCCCAGGCGAATTCGTGGACACCCCCTCTCAATCAAACATTCAGATTTGGTATCGATAAGATCTTCGGGTCTGTCACTTTCCAGATCGTTTCATCTTCCCCATCTGACAATTTCTGTCATTCTAGCGTTAACCTCGGTGGTTGGCTTGTCACAGAACCGGTAAGTCGTCAATTTCCGCGGTCTGGTGTTTCACCTAACCTCTTGCCCGCAGTTCATGCACGTTTCCTTGTACACTTAATTCATCGTCTCACAATTAATTTCATCCACACAGTGCACCTGCCCTTTATGAAAAATATCAAAGCACCACACCACAGGCCGTTGACGAGTGGACCTTGAGTGAAGCCATGACAGCCGATACTGCCGGCGGTGGCCTCAATCAGTTAGAGACTCATTATGAGACGTTCATTGTAGGACACCATCTCTCAATATGCGGGTTTCATGATTTCTAATCTTGTCGGTAGACAGAGCAGGATTTTGCGCAAATCGCAGGTGCTGGACTCAACTTCGTGAGAATTCCCCTGCCATATTGGGCTATCGAGACCCGTTCGGGAGAACCTTTCCTCGCCAACACCTCTTGGAAGTAAGCACTGCCAAAAAGCATGCTTTTCTTGGGCTGACAGATCAAAGATATTTCCTGAAGGCGATCCAGTGGGCTCGTAAATATGGTCTTCGTATCAATCTTGATTTCCATGCCCTCCCCGGCAGTCAGAATGGCTGGAACCACTCTGGGAAGCTCGGTTCTATCAACGTCCTCAATGGACCGATGGGTTTGGCCAACGCACAGCGATCCTTGGATTATATTCGGATAATCGCAGAATTCATTTCACAGCCCGAGTATCGTGACGTCGTGGTTATGTTTGGGATAACCAACGAACCTCAAGGAACTACAATGGGTCAAGATCAACTCTCCAGATAGTAAATTTTGTGTCCTTCCAAAATGCCGCGAGTTTGACTGATACCCTTCTAGCTATTTCCAGGCATACCAGTACGTCCGATTGGCATCTGGTATTGGTGAAGGGAATGGACCATATGTATCCTTCCACGATGGCTTCTTCTCGTTATCGCAATGGGCTGCTTTCATGCCTAATGCCGACCGCACCTCCCTCGATGATCATCCTTACATTTGCTTTGATGCCCAGTCTGATGCCCCAATGTCGTCATATGCCCAGACTCCTTGCAATACTTGGGCCTCGAGTTTCAACACATCGATGGGAGCTTTCGGGCTTACAACTGCAGGCGAATTCAGTAACGCTGTCACCGACTGCGGGCTGTGGGTGAATGGCGTGGGCCTCGGCACACGCTACGAGGGAAACTACACCGGCACCTGGCCTGTCATAGGTAGCTGCACCCCCTGGACTGACTGGCAGAGTTGGGACGCCACGATGAAGACGGGCATCATGAACTTCGCGATGGCAAGTATGGATGCTCTTCCGGTTCGTGTGTTTTCTCTCGTGCCAGAGTTACATGTCACAAATCTTCACGACAGAATTGGTTCTTTTGGACTTGGAAGATTGGTGCTTCTTCCATTAGCGGTGTCGTCGAATCGCCCCAATGGTCGTATTCTTTGGGGTTACAAAATGGCTGGATGCCCCTTGACCCCCGCACAGCTTCCGGAATATGTTCCAATCAGGGTGTCTGGAGTCCGCCACTTCAGGCCTGGCAAACTGGCGGAACAGGTGCTGGTCAGATCCCGGCTTCCGTCAGTCAGAATCTCGCCTGGCCACCCAGCACCATTAGCAACGCTGGAGCGGTGACTTCACTCCCATCTTACACACCTACTGGCCCTGTCGCCACGTTGCCGCCACCCACGTTCACTATCACTTCCGGCAAGTCTGTCAAAACAGCGGCTGCAGGGAACGGATGGCAGAATCCCTCCGACACCGCTGGAGAGATGGTTGGCATTGCGACGTGTAACTACCTCAATCCTTGGATTGGTAGTGCACCGCCCCCTTCGCCCTTGTGCCAGAGTAGTGGAAGTGCTGCCCGGAGGTCTATGATTACCCCTGCCCCTAAATTGCCATGATCTCAAAGTTTTCGCCTTGATCTGGACATTTCCTTCTTGTAGATTATATTGGCTCTCGGATGGTGGAATGTTTCTGATTTGTTTTCAGAGTCTCTTTTGTTTTTGGGTTTCCTGTCGCCCATGGTACCTCACGGACTCTTTGGACTGATATTACCTAGATTCTAATATGGTTTGTTCTATATACCTAAGCAATCTTGTATATTTCGTTTCTCGAGGAGCAATGCAAACAATATTGTGGTACCGTTCGTTTGAGTAGTACAAGTGTGTCAAATGATCATCCAGCTATGTTTTTGGGACCAATTAGTGTTCCCCGCTTGTGGTGGCATAGCGATCTTCAAGATCTTCCTGTCCTCCGAAGCCACCCTCAAAATCACGCTTGGTACTGGTTGTCGTGGTCTTGTTTGCGCCCTCTTGTTGGGCACGGATCGCAGCGAGCTGCGCCTGCTCCTATGTATGGTCTGGGTCAGTCGCTTCTGGTAACACGGCACCATTGACAGTCGCTGCAACGAGGTCAGGTACCTTCTCAAGCGCATACTTCGCTTCTTCCCCTCGTTCCTTGGACTTCCACGCGTCTTCCTACGGTGCGCGTGTTGGCATCAGACCTACAGGATCACGAAAAAAAAGACGAAACACCCTACGTACTGTCATTTTACCGCTGCAGTCGTGTTGGTGATGATGATGAAAGATGGATAGATGTGTATCGACGTGTTTCAGGAAACGGCACGTTGTGGCCACGCCGTATCTCACGTGGGCTGGAATTCGTAACTGCGGGGCTATGGCGCGCCGATGGAGATGAACAACTTCACTTCCGATATGGCTTGTTCCGACTGCGGTCCGAGACACCGCATCAATCATTGCCTTTCCTTATGTCCAACGATGTGAGGTAGTATTTCCGACTATGAAAATCTGATCCAATCAACTATGATAAATGTCTGCTGCGTCGTGACAGCCCTGCTGCTGGCAAGCTCATGATACAAAAATGGGTGGTATCTCCGAACGAAACCGAAAGGACGTGTGTCGACATTAAATATGTAGTGCCAAACTAGGGCAATGCCAATGATGGTCGTACAGTGTTGAACCTGGAGGAGAGATCCACCTTTAGGGTGATAGAGTAGCTACCGGGTTACTGAAAACCCGTCTTGGGGGATGTCCGCGTCGAGCGGCGCGCTTGGTTGCAGACTGAGAGATTTTGGCACATGACCAGACCGCTATCCCAGGCGATCCAGGTGGGGGGGTATCTAGTTGTAGTGACGTGCGACGGGGTGTTATTGAATTATGAACGAGGTATTTGCTAGGGAGTATTGACAGTGATGTATCGCTGGGCAAGCGAGTGTGCGACACGGAAAGAGAACGATGGACTTTGGCAGTAAATCGAGAAGCGATGGATGTAGAACTGAATGTTGACTGGCATAGGGTTTTCAGGTCGCCAGAACTCTGTGGCCGACTATTACCCGAGTCCACAAGAGTGCGGAGTGAAGAATGAAGGGACAAGTGGGATAGCGGTGCTGTTGGGCTAAGGAGTACGCCTAACTCGTACGAGGCCTAGAGAAACTATTGAATACATGTTGCGAAGACCATGGAGGATTCAAAACAGACCTTCGAAACCTCTAGCGAGGAGGTAGAGGCGAAATGTGACGGTTCGTGATCACCATCACGGAAAGCACGGCGAAGGTCTCTGACGCCTCGAACGCGTCTTAACTTGGGCACTTCAGCAGCTTCGCGAGGCTCGTGTTCCTCTACATCGACGACTTCCTCAGAAGTCGCAGGTAATGACTTGATAATGGCAGCAGTACGTGCACGGAGCCTCTCTGTGCGCTGAGCAGTCATTTGGCCAGGTTCACGTAGCGGATAGAGAAACTGATGTGATTCTGACGGTCGAGCAGAAAGCCCAGGTTCTGAAGATGCACATTTGGCATCAGTCAAGAGCCACTTGGCAGATTGTGATGGAGAGACGCGATGTGAGAGGAGTGTTGCAGACGATGCGCTATGTTGATCCAGATCACTGTCGAGAGTGATCTCATCCAAGGGGTCTAGGAGATTGTCGAGGGTGGCTTGTGAGGAGTAGCTATGTAAGAGCGAGGTTGAACTAGAGGAGTCCTGCCGTGTCCATGTAGATGGACCAGCGCATTGGGAGGGGGAAGAGTCTTGAAGAGAACGCTGCTTGCGAGGTCGAATGGGTAGGAAGTTGTTGTTGCGCGACATGTTTTTGGCTATGAACAGAGTGCTCAGTGGTAGTACAAGTTCAACGATGGGTGTGTGAACGTAAGTTGATTTTAGGCCCACGTCGGACCGTTCGGTTAACAAGCGGGCATTGAGAGGTGGTGTGGACACGGCTCCATCAGGACCGTTCGAACTTCGGAAGTCCGTAAAATCCCGTGCCAGCGCGAAGGCGCGGTCAATTGCTGAGCTCTACATCGTTCTATTCCCTAGCGCTGGTCCGCTGGTCAATGAAGAGGTCAGGTTTAGAGTGGCTGATCTTTGTTTGGCAATAGCTTGTAATTCAAACAACCGGGCCGCAGCAGTCCAACTTGACATCATATACCGTACCGTCATGTTCGCCCGCAGAGCCATTCTTGCACTGGCGCGGTCGCGCTCTCAGTTCAATCGCACCGTATTTTCTATCCCCTCTCGCACCCCTCTGCGTCCGTTGCGTGCGTCGGTGCCGATTCACTCTCCTGTGACACGGCCTCAGTGGGGTCAACGGCAGTTCTCCACATCGTCTCCCCTGCAGGTCCAGTATACACGGTTCTCTAATGGGCACACCCATAATAGCTATCGTCCGGATCGGGACAAGGTTACAAAAGTACTCGTATTCGTCACCGCTGCTGGCGTGGTGTATTACGTCGCACAGTACGTCCGAGTCCACAGACTGCGTCACGCTTGCGCTGTTGATGAGCTCCACCTATTACAGTCTCGAGAAAGTGCCAGAGACGGGTCGATGGAGGTTTATGGATATAAGTCCAAGGTTCGAAGCCAAGCTAGAGAATGCCTCCTATGCCTCGTTAGTGTCAGAATTCGAAGGCAAGATCCTGCCTGCCCAACACCCCGTCACGCGCCATGTCCACCGAGTCGTCTCTCACCTGTTGGAGGCTTCCGACCTTGGCACCCTTCGCTCTAGTGGTCTTCCAAAGTCACTCACAGATGATGACGGGTTTTGGCACGACGATCCTATGGACTCTCACACCTCCCCAGATAGAAGTGTGAAAGAATGGAATTTGCTCGTCGTCAACGACCCCAAAATCGTCAACGCTCTAGCAAGTTTTGGTATGTTTGATGTCAAAAGCCTCCATCATAGCCACTAATGTCCCTCTCCCCAGGCACCATCGTCGTTTTCACTGGGATTCTGCCCGTCTGCAGGGATGAACAAGGGCTAGCAGCTGTTGTTGGTCATGGTATGCATTTCCGTCTCTCAAGTTCCTTGAGTTTGTCTTGAAATTTTGGTCCAGAAATAGGGCATGCTGGTACTATATTCTCTATCCTCCCCGTGAACCACATTTATGTGTTTTCAGTTGCACGTCACGCATCTGAACGCTATTCATCCTCCAAGATACTTATCCTGCTGGCCATCTTGCTACAAGCAGTCGGCATCGACTTTGGCGTGGCCAGATTATTGAACTACCTCCTATTCAAACTACCTAATTCGAGAACGCAAGAACTGGAAGGCAAGGATGGTTTCCTAATGGGCATTTCCAACTCATCGGGCTAACTGAGAATGATAGCTGATACGCTGGGCATGCGCATTGCTGCGCGGGCATGTTATGACCCTCAATCTGCGGTGGAGTGAATTTCCTGTTCGACTGTTGCTTTACAGCCCCTTCACGTTCGGTTGCAGGATGCATATGCGGTTGGCGAAAGCCAGCGAGACTGGTGGTATATCTGGTCTTGAGTTCCTGCGCACGCATCCAGTTCCGGAGCGTCGTATCAAGGTGAGTCAAGTCGTGTGCTTGCTCGTCAGCACGTATACAAGAGCTTCATCATACAGCACCTCGAAGAACTCGTCCCTGAAGCTTACGAGATACGTGCCTCCAGCCCCAAATGTGTTGGCGTTCGAGACTCCATTGAACAATTTCGTGGAAGCATAAATCGGTGGGGCTCATAGTTCTTCACAGCAGGATGGAGTAACATCCTCGAACACCGCCACGTCTGTGCATGGTCCCATGCAAGCTATCCGTAGAGTAAGGGAAAACTGACGATAACGAGTACAGGGTCCAAGAATAGTTACGCAGATTAATCACCAGAAATACATAGATAACGAACTGGCCAAAACGAATGACAGTAACAGTACCTGAGAACCAAACAATGGACGATGCAGTCCCTTGTCCCCTGAAGCATAGTTCGAACCCGATTTGAGAGTACTGTATCCACACAAGCCTGAACCTTCGAGGTCGCTCATCGGGATAAGGACGGTTGGTACACCACCCAGACTGTACTCTATGTTGATCGTGCCGTTGCTACCCACGGGCCATTGGGCGCAGGTGATAATGCTATGCAACGATCATACGTCAGTGTGAGAGTTGCGAGAAACAATACTCACTTGATGAGAGCTGTTTCCGACGGATAAGGCGTGTACACAGGGATGCTAGAGTTTTTAGGCTGGCGTAAGGATGCCTCAACACTCGGATTGCAGCACCATCTTTCACTGACATACCGGTGAACCGACGTTGGTCAAAACAGAGACCACGCCGCCTTTCAAGATGGCGATGGCATCGGGAGTGAAAGTGAGCACTTGCATGGAGGAATCGACCCAGTTAGTAGTGTTTACTAAGAAGTTGCGAAATTGGAGGGAAGTTTAGTCGGAGTGAAGTGCACACGACTAGTGTTACCTGGTTCATTGTCGATATTAACAGGTATGCGGTGGTATTGGCATATCCAGAGGTCCATAGCGGTTCGCGATTCCACTTTTAGTGCATTGAGTTAGTGTCACGTAAAAGAAGAAAAATATGAGTGTTTTACCGGGTCCCCACTTCCACTGAAACTTTGTTCTTGTCCATAATATACAATTGGTATGCTGTGATGGAGGCTCAGGACAGAAGGGGTAGTGACAGTCGGAATTACTTACCCGTCTGACATGAAGTTAAATATCATTGCATTACTAGCCAGGTCAGACAGGCGAAGAAGTTCGAGAACTGCTATTCCTTACTACATGCTTTGAGGGTCAACGGACAGGTTGTGCCAGCGCGGTACATCCTGGTTCTCAATGAAATTTCCGAGTAGTCCACGGTCCTGGGTAGTACTCGTTAGGCAAACAAGTTCAAGAGCAGGCAAGAATTGCCTCGATCACCTTGAATTTCTGCTTCGATTGGGCTATCATGTCCGTCAAGGCACTCATATTTTGCTGGCCGGGTATAGTGAATGTATTGACAAGGGCGCCATACATGGGATAATTTAGGACTGAATCCAAGGCGTTGGGTCCCTGGAACGCAGAGGCGTCTCTAGGGAATGTCAGAAAGGAGAGACAAGATGAAGAAGCCCGTACTCAATATTCTCACTGAAAACTTCGCCGATGCAGAATACTCCAGCTGCAGCGCAGAAGCCTGGCCAAAAGTCAATGTTGACGTGTCTGTCGTCTATGAAGGGGTGGTTCGCAGATAGGTAGGCAAGAAAGCTCACTTGGCGGCTAAACGGATATAAGATGTTGAAGAGACGATGAGCACTGAGAGAACAAACCGTCGATGCGAAGACCGTCGATACTGTATTCACGTACGAGGTTCTGGATCCAGTCCTGGAATGCCGAAACAACAGTGGGATCTTCTGTGTTTACGTCTGCCAGAGGAACTATGGTATCGCCTAGCCAGCAGCGTTCTTGGCTGGTGGCGTTGGACCAGTCCATAACACAGTAGGGGTGAAATTGCGACTATGCGAACATGCAAGTGAGGATGGACGGAAGTTGATTGTGTAGGATGCTGACCTGCTTCTTGAACATGTAGGTGGACAGGTCTGTCAGGTTCATCGAGGTAGCCATGACGTCATTGACGACTACATCTACCATGAGATACCTTGATGACGGTGATGCAGTGAGCGGTAGCAAAACAGAGTGGGACGACGGACATTCCACGATTGTGCAGTTCGCGTGAGAGGGACTTTAGGTCGTCCGAGGTACCAAATCTGTCGTTTAGCTTTGTCGCATCTGAGACCCAGTACCCGTGGTATGGATCGCCGTAGGGAGTGGAGGGTCCTCGGTAATTCTGGGATACGGGACTAATCCAGACTATGGAAAGAGGGTAAATCAAAGCATGTGGAAGAGGTGTGAGGGGGACGTACTTGCAGTGAAGCCAGCGTCCTGAATATAATCAAGGTTTTGACGCAAGCTATGACGAGCCTTGAGAAGACGCTTTCTGGTTGCGTAGATAAAGACTCACGTGTTCCAAGTACCACCGCACCATGTGCGCTTACCTGGATCGCAGCGAGTGGGGTCTGCACCACCCGGCAAGGCGTAGCGGTCTACGATGACTCTAGAGACGGGATGAGGCAATGGCTATCAGCTGCGAACAGGGGTACTCGCTGGTAAATAGAGCGACCTCTCCAGTCATTGGCAGACGCGGCGAGAGAGAGCGGCAGTAGCTGTAAGAACAGAAACAACCAAACGGGCGACATGCCAGGCCATGGTGGGCTATCCTCGGACTTGCGTACTATTTAACCTGGACTAGTAAGAGAGAGAGATGCCTCGGCACAGCCACTGTTATCCATGTCTCCGTCACTCACTCGCTACGGTTCGTCCGTCGTTCTCTGGGTGCTCGTTCTCTCCTTCCAGGCAAGTTCATTCCCATCCACCTCCTTTCTTCGCTGAATCCTTTTGTTAGTATGGTTATCACGTTTCCGCACTCAATCAGCTACAGGCAGTTCTCACCTGCCAGCATGCAGTCCCAGAATCACACCATGGCATCCCCACTTGCATCCCGATGTCCGACGCGACCTTCTCCCTCGTCACGTCCTTGTTCACCGTCGGCGGTCTCCTCGGGAGTCTCTCTGCTAATCTAGTCATGGACCGTTACGGTCGCAAAGGCGCCAGTCGATTCAGTGCCTTGTTCAACATCGCCGGCGCAGCCATTTCCGGCTTAGCCCCTTCAGTTGCCCCAATGGCCCTAGGAAGGTTTGGATTCTCCTTCACCTTCAACGATATACCTACCTACCTCTGCTTCCTAGATTCCTCGTGGGTGTTGCCGCTGGAATCGGTATTTGTGTTAGCCCCATTTACCTTTCCGAGATCGCACCACCACAAATCAAAGGCAATATAGGTAGCCCCACTTCTACGCCTGTTCTGTACAACGTTTCATGACTCAAACTAGGTGTTCTGACGCAACTGGCCATCGTCGTTGGAATTCTCGTAACGCAGGCAATGGGCTTTAGTCTCGCAACTCCCACTCAGTGGCGTTTTGTCCTCTTCACTTCTTCCGCCCTATCAGCAGTCCAGTACCTCCTCGCACCGGCCATCGTGGAGTCGCCTGCCTACCTCTTTCGTAATGGGTTTACCGCCGAGAGCAAGGCTGTCGTTCGATCTTTATGGGGATACCAATCTGAGGGGGACGCTCGTTCAGACCGCAAGTCACACATGCACCACCCTCAGTCCATACTTACCTCCTTGCTTAGCTGAGGATCTCGGCGTGCAGCCACTCCTTACATCAGATGACGAGGCTGATGGAGTCCCTCGTATAGAACAACCCGCGGCAGTCACCATTCCTGAACTTCTCACTTCTCCCGAGCTCCGGAGACCTCTCCTCACCATCGTATTTGCAATGCTATGTCAACAAGTATCCGGTATGGATCTATCTCGCCCTTTTTTCGAGCCTTGCCGTCTTACGAATCAAGTGCAGGCATCAATGCTGGTAAGATATCCATCTGATACACACGCTCATATAATGTGCATGAAATACCAGTTTTATATTATAGCAACAACATACTCTCGAAATCACTTCCGGAGCTCGCGGCATATGTGTCGTTGGGAATTTCGGTCGTCAATTTTCTCATGACTTTCCCCCCGATATTCCTGATTGAGGTGCACGACTTGTCGAATACGATCGCCATTGCACTGACGCAATATCCCAGCGTGTTGGCAGAAAGCAGCTGTTCTATTGGTCTGTTGGTGGAGCGCTCATTTCCCATGTAGCTGTGGGCTATGGTCTCAACTCGGGATTCGTAACCCTCACGAGCATTGCGATAACTACCTTTGTCATGTGGGTGCTTCTTAGAATCGCACTTCCCAGCTTGACGTTTCTGGCAGGTCGTTTGCCATAGGATTGGGACCCGTACCGTTCGTCATTATTCCAGAGATTGCACCTTTCCATGTAAGTGCCCACGGAAGCAGAACCAACTCATGATCCATTGATTTCGTTCGCGTAGGCCGTTTCTGCGGTGTCGTCGGTTGGGTTGTCCCTGAACTGTGAGTCAGCCGGAATTCTGTATTGTGTAGCTCTCTCACATGCAATATAGGGATCATAAACTTTTTTATCGGATTAATTTTCCTCCAGGTGAGGAATCTGCTTGCACATGGGGATCCAATGAAGGAAGGGAGGGTTTTCTATCTATTTGCTGCGATCTTGTTCTGTTCCGCGTTGTGTTTCTCGAGGGTGTACAGAGGTTGAGCGACATTTGAGTAAGTTACATAATGAGATATGATGCGGGACGCGTTGTGGGTACCGTAACAACTGCCAGAGAACTGGTTTCTCGTCGTCGCCCGCGTCGTCCTTGTATCCACTCTGAAGCCATGCCTGACCAAGAAACCAAAGAGCTCGATGCCTTCTTTGCTTTCTTTGGGACCTTTGATCTCGCGCGACCAGTGTCCACAGTTTCAGACCTCAGCGACGGGGCCGCCCTCTTCGAGATCCTCTCGCTAGTGTGAGTCCCTCCTCGAGACCGAGGTCGAAGTGGGGAATCTTAGCACTCGCCCGCACAGAGACGAAGATTACTTCAGACCATCCAGTCGCACCAACACTGCCCAGCTCTCCGACAACTGGGTCCTGCGTTTTAGCACCCTCAAGAGGCTCTACCGTCTCCTCACCCAGTACTTCACCGATGTATTTCAAAAACCAACCAGCAGCCTCGAGGTACCCGACCTCCAAGCCATCGCCAAAGACTACAACGTTGGCGCGACACTCATACTGTGTCGCATGACCATTGCGATCGCAGTGCAGTCAGAAAAGAACAAGGAGATCATCGAAAAGATTCAGAAACTGAACGAGGGTGCACAACATCAGTTGATGAAAGCCATCGAACAGGTGTGTTCTCAGGGTGTGTGGGCTTAATGCGGTGTGTTCAGGGGGTATTTTCGCTGCGCAGGTCATGGTGAAGATCAGTGCGACACAAAGCGACAATGGCATCGGAGAGGTCATGACAGAGTGAGTCCTTTGTTGTACATCGTTTGCAAATCATCTCGCGAACTCTGGACAGAGACGATCACTACTACCGCATACAGTCTGAACGCAGCCACATCCTGGCAGAGAAGGAGACCATCGAGAAGGTCTACCAGGCCCTCCTGGAAGAGCATCGTACCCTACAGACCAACTGTGATGACGTCGTTTCCGAGAAAGACGATGCTCTTGCGCGCCTTCGCGAATTACAGCGAGATCTCGAGAGTAGACGAAACGACAAGGCCGACGTCATGATGCGCGCCGAGATCGACAGGCTTCGGTCGGAGCTGTGAGTCTCTGCCTTATCGTGAGGATCACTGAAGCACCGTCTAACGCCTTGGGGAGATGCTAGCCAAAAGAGCGAGGATAATCTCGCCATGACAGAAGCTGAACTCGACAAACAGACTGGACTAGTTGGCGAACTCACACGCAAAGTAGACGAACTTCAGGTGACGGCCGACCTAGCTGCACGCCTCAAGGACCAAGTAGATGAGTATGTCACTGTCATATGTCATGAAGCTATCTATTTGACGCATTTCAGATATCGTCATGCGGCAGACAAACTCCAAAAGACTGAGAACGTCATGGAGAAATACAAAAAGAAGCTCCAGGAAGGTGCTGACTTACGACAGCATGTTAAGGTCAGTTCGCTCGTGCTTCGTGTCCACATTCTCTCACGCGTAACATTCGTGGACAGTCACTCGAACGTCAGAATGCAGATCTCGTTGACAAGAACGCGTCCCTGGAAGAAGAGTATCGTAAGGTGGCAGCGTTCAAGCCCCTGATGGAATCTTATAAAAACCAAATCGCCGAGCTCGAAGGTAAAGTAGCCTCGCGGACACAAGAAACGGAGACCGTCAAGTTCGAGCTCGAACAAACGCGCACGAAGCTTCGCATTACGACAGAGGAACGCACCAAGGATTCAGAAATGCTCGAATTATATCAGGAAAGACTGCGTGAGTTGGAGCTCACTTCTCACCGGGCTCCATCAACCACCAAGCCGTCCGATCGAGAAGAACCTCAGCGAGACATGACCACGTTTACCGAAGAGGAACTGATGGGCGAGGAATCCTTCGCACTCAACAACGAGCTCGACGACGCTCTCTCAGGGACTACGATGACTGACCTGAAGCTCCAGATCAAGAAGCTTCAAAGAGAGCTTTCGGCGGTTAAGAAGAATGAGGTGGACAGCAGCCGTGTTTTGGTATTGGAGAATCTCTTGGAAGACGCAAATCGCATGAAGTCACGTTACGAGGCCGACTATCTCGCAGCGCACCGCGAAAAACTCCTTCTACAGCGTGACTTGGAGGAGATTCGTAGCGGTAAGGCATCAGGTGATAGGTACACGCAATGTATGTGCTGTCCGTGACGGTGACTGATTATGTCCTCTACTACAGCGCCGAGGCAGCCATTGCTCTTCGTCAGCGTCTGAACGAAACAGCCGACCAACTGGACGCACTGCGAAAAGAGCACGCGGATCTTGAAGTCCAATTCGATACCCAGAAGCGAGATCTTACCATTGCCAAGTCTGATCGTCCGTGTCCCGTCTACATCTATGTGCTTTCGCTGACCCGAGATCCGCCAGTGAACCTCATCAACAAGGACCAAGTGGAAATACTCGCTTCATTACGAGAGTCAGTCAACGAAGACAAGGCACTACTCGAGGCCGAGACAGACCGTCTAAAGAAACAGATCAAGGAACTTAACGAGAAAAACCGAATGCAACTCGAACAAGTCAATGCTCTCTTGCTCGAGAAGGTAAATCTTCAGAGCGAGGGTATTGGACAAAGAGAAAGGATGCTGCAGCGCGAGCGGGCTATTGGGTTAGTTCTTTCTCCCCTCCTGCTTTGTGTACCGCTGAAAGTGTACATCCAGAGACTTGCGTGCATCCTTGTCAGGGAAGGATGTGCCTGAAGATGTCAAGTCAAGATTACTTGCCCTTCATGAGGAGAATCTGAATGTCAAGGAGCAACTGAAGACCACTCAGGACAAACTTGCCAAAGCTAAGACGGTAATGCTTCGATTTAGTAAGGTTTCTATCTCATACTCACCCCTTACAGTTCATCAAGTCTCAAGACAAACTCTTCAAAGAAGAACAGGCGAAGCTTGCATCCATGACAGCTGTAAATATATATTTCATTCGTCTTCTTCCAAGCTCCTGATTGTCACATACAGCAGAACGTTTCTGAGGAGGCAGCAGGGAGTTTCCAGACCCAGATTGAGGAGCTTAAAGAGGAGCTCGCTCGTACCAACGTTTGTCCTTTGAAAATCTCGATTTTATGGGTTTCTGACGAAGGACGTTGTACAGACGCGTTATCTGGACCTGGAGAAGCGGTACCAATTCGAGTTTTACCACATGAGTGGCGTCATACATCACACCGGCATGCTTCGCCTCTGGAGTTCGTATGCACAGCCTACGTCGAAAGAGAAGCCAGAGCCCAGTGCGTGGTTAGGTCAACAACGGAAACACGTGAGTTGGCGTCGATAACATCTGGCTGGCGTCGTACTCAAGTGTAACCTTCCATAGCTCGGACACGTGTTACATCGGTAGTGCCAATTTATTCCCGCTACCGATAGGTAGTGGGTACAGTCGACTCTGTC
This sequence comes from Tylopilus felleus, assembly GCA_038091295.1. Lineage (NCBI taxonomy): Eukaryota > Fungi > Basidiomycota > Agaricomycetes > Boletales > Boletaceae > Tylopilus > Tylopilus felleus. Next base: position 14,093 of record JBBPOE010000341.1, on the reverse strand, counting down.
ATAACCCATGCCGTTCGGGATAGGCTGTGGGGTATGGGTTATGACAGGTATGGGTTCCGAGTGAAGGCAAACCATGGATGGATAAATGTCATTAAAAATGATAGTATATACCATATGACCCTATTACTGCTGCAAATAGTCTATGTACGTTCGAAATAGCTTGTAATTTTCGTGTCCTTCAAGTGTCTCATTTCCGAGTCCATAAACCTTGTCTGCTTCGCGAGTGAGCCCAGCACCGACTCCACGATTCGCGCATATGGACCATCAAGCTCGCTGACATCCGCGTCATCCGGCTCGTTGCTACCTCCAGCCGCCGTTATCCTTTCCCGTGCCGCTTTTGCATCCATTACTGCGTCGTAGATGTCTTCATCTGTCGCCTGGAATATGTGGTGAGTCTCTTCGATCAGGTTAAGGAGCTAAACTGGCTCTCCGCCGCGCGCGTTCAAAGGGGAAGGAAGGGGCTACCCCTTTGCTACCCCTCATTGTGCGTCACTGTTCGGGTGCAAAGCGACGGATGCTACTTTCAAAGACAAAATGTTGATATATAATGTTGATGCAGTGAGGATTGAGTTTGAATCTGTTTGATCCTTCGAGACCTCGCACAAAAGTCTGAGGTAACGTCCGTTCTGGATGGCGGGGCGATTCTTGGTGCGTCGTATAACAGTCGGTGGTTGGGAGCATATATTATCCCCGATATACAGTATGAAGAAATGGATGTCGTTCACGCGCTTGTTGGGCTCGACTGGATTGGGGTTCATTGTGTTGTTTATGGGAGAGGTGGAATGGCTATTGAACTACCTGGCGCGCAGAACCGAGGTGATGCAGAGATTGCTGCTGACTATGGGCCTGTCAAAGTCCCCCTCGCGCCGGCGGAGGAGATGGTTCTCGATGAAGAAGGACGACCTCCCAACATCGTCCGCAGTTTTGGATCCATCTGATAAGACGTGTTTAACATCCTTTGAGATCGTCATCGGTGCGTGTTTGTATTGTCAAGGTCGTTACTTGAACGACGCCCTTGCCAATCATAGACTGACTTGGAGGGCTGATTTCGATTAGGCGCGGTTCGCACTGCTCGCTCACATATGCTTGCGAAAATGTTTTTGGGGACAAGAAAGGAGCGGATGTATACAGACCTGTCCGAACAACGTGAAGGATTCAACCTCCAAATCCACCTTTTCGTGACAGGATCAATTGTCTTCTCTCCTGCGATTAGAGCTTGAGCTTGAGGGCGAAGCAACGGTAGCGGCGGATTGGTCATGCGCAGGGTCGGCGTCGGTGTCGGAGTTTGGACCCAGAAGGGGTAGTGTACACTATCTACCTACGAAAAGCTACATTTGTGTACTCCTAACCCTAACCCTAGTGTGTGAACCAGGTCTGCCGCTTTGCCGAGCGGAGTTCGAAAATAGGTCGACCAATCAGTACTGGACCCACTTGGTCATGTTACGTTTCTGCACTTTTTGTGATCACTGGGTTCGGAACGCTCTGGATTTCGTCATGACGCTGACTGACTATGGCAACTTCAAACCTACGTGGACATATCCAGTACAAGAGTACGCCGTGAGTGAAGGACACCGCTTAGCCTGACAAACTCGGAGCAATTGCGGAGTTGCGGAGTATAGCCGTGGGTCTACTTATAATATATGTAGATGGAATAGCCTTGAAATACCTAAGGTCCTCTGTCGTCACCCATCAAGAATCATGGCTCCGGAGACTGCTAAAACACAGACTCTACAATGCTCAGAAGACTCTGCTTCGCAGGCTGCATATGACCCAAACATCATCTACTTCTACCCTCAGTCTATTCAAACGGCAAGGATTCCAGGAGCAGAAATGGTAGGAAACTCTACCATGTTTGGTGTGAATTTACATAATTCTGAAAGCATTACGTCGAAAAGGCACGACAATTGCAAGTGGATGTTAATATCATCGACAGCCAAAAATTTGCTCGAGAACATCCCTTTCTCCATTTGGTGAGTAATCAAACTCTCGGGGTGTGTGACGTACTGATCTTCCATATACAAGATTCATTCTAGTTCTAACTTGCTGACTACCTCGCAAATGAAGTCTGAGGTAGTCAACCTTTTGGCTAGAAAACGCAGCCTAGTTTTACAGCTGGTCGAACTTGAAACTCGATACGACTCCCTTCGCTCACTGCTACGTGAAGACGAGGGTGATGACGAAGCTGATGCATTCTGTCAAGCAAATTATGGTGTCGGTGATCTGCAGAGTGCCAATGGCGAGCTAGCCTTTGCGTACATGGATCTCACTTTCAAACCCCATACTTTCCCTGGCTTGAGTGGTGTAGAGTACTGATGGAACAAATAGTAAGTCAGCCTTGAAATGGTTTCGTATCTGTGCTGATCCTGCATGCATGGCATAGATGCTGGGGTTCTGGCCCCGCTGTTTCTTTCAAGTTCACCTGTTTTGCTTGTAGCCGGTTTCCTTTGCGATACCGTGACTGTGCACTAGTTGAGCCGCCTTTTCACTACTTGGCGTTTCTCCCTTTGTGTTCTTTTGTGATACTTGATTGTGCTACCTCAGACTACGCGAGTCGGTATTCACATCAACTTGGACGAACATTGTTGCACTATTAGTATGAACCCAGTATTTATATATTGTAGGTGTCTGCTTCGTGCTCAAGTGTACCCCTTCCATAGCTCGGACACGTTACTACATCGGTAGTACCAATTTATACAAGTTGGGGCACTCGGTTTCTTATTTTCCAGCAGGATCTTTTGTTCATGTATCAATACATACCCCTTCGGTAATGCTGATCGCTGTACGATGTGTTTACCTCTCGAACTTGAGTGTAATGTAGAGTAGGATACAATTGGTTTAGTTCGTCACTACTCCACACAGTCACCATGACCACAGGAGAACGACGTTCACAGTGACTCGGGTTCGACAGAGTCAACTGTAACGAATGCTATTCGAGGCATTCCTGCCCTCTTGCTTCCTGCATCCCAGCATATGAGGCTGTCCGCGATGACTTCGAGCATTGCACAGACAGTCATCCAAATCGACGGGAGCTTCTGTGAAGGTGGAGGCCAGCTCCTGCGAAACGCTGTTTCTCTATCTGCCCTCCTCTTCAAACCCATTTCTATATCAAACGTCCGACAAAACCGTCAACCTCCAGGTCTGCGCAGACAGCATGAAGCAGGTACGTTGTCTCCCTTCCTACGAGACTCGCATTCCCCGCACGCCCAGTGAACCTCGCAGGCATCCACCTCGCAGCATCGATCTGTTCTGCAGAAACCATGGGCGTACAAGTTGGTTCCACAGCGATCGACTTCCGCCCCGGTCCGATCCACCTCCCCAAAACGCTCACAGCAGACCCAGGTACTGCAGGCTCGACGACGCTCCTCCTCCAGGTAGCCCTTCCCTGCCTCCTGTTCTCCCCGCCTACCGAGAACCGTGCCTCCGACGCGTCTTCGCCCGAAGAAGGACCGACGTCCGTCCTCGCGCTCCATGGCGGCACCAACGCCGCGCTCGCCCCGCAGATCGACTACACGCAATCCGTCCTCCTCCCGTTCCTCGCGCGCCACTTTGGCTTCGCGCCGACGCTCACCGTGAGCCGGCGGGGGTATTACCCCAAGGGGGGCGGCGCCGTGCTGTGCACGGTGCCCTCCGTCACGCGCGCGCTCCCCCCGGTCGTGCTGACGGCGCGCGGGGCGGTGAACGCGGCCCGGGGCGAGGCCCGCGTGGGGGGGCTGCCCCTGTGGATCGCGCAGCGTATGGTATCCGGCGCCCGTCGCGTACTCTTGGAGAGCGGGATTCCGTCGGACAAGATCTCGCTCACGTCCGTGCGCGAGCGCGACGAGGACGTCGTCGGCGCTGGTGGAGGCATCCTGTTGTGGGCCGAGACGGACGGGGGGTGTTTGATTAGTGGGTCTGCGGTGAGCACGAAGGAGAAGAAGCCGCAGACGGTTGGGGAGGAGGCTGCGCGGGAACTCGTGAGGAATTTGGATCATGGGGGATGTGTGGACGAGCATCTGCAGGATCAGATGATCATCTTTCTTGCTCTGGCCAAGGGAACCTCGATCGTCAAAGTTAGTCCGCTGACAGATCATACCCGGTGTGTGTTTCGGTTCTTGGCCAGCGTTGTAATGTTGAATGAAATATCAGAACTGCAATCTATATAGCCCAACGATTGACGGGAGCACAGTTTCATGTCGATGAAAACATGCCCGACGGTACAGTCATTACTTGTGAGGGGATCGGATTCGTCCCATCTTCCCCGCCGGCAACGCAGGATCCAGTAGCACTTTGATACCTTCCATGAACCCCCACAATAAATATTACAATTAAACAACAAGTCCGTAGGTCTGAGCGCTGTATTACATGGGGGAAGTGAAATCCGGTATATAGAATAGGGTGTAATTGCGCGCTTCGTGTACAGGTGTCACTTATAGCGGTCTATCGGTTCCATGAAAGCAGCGACATGTCTCCCAGACGTCTACAGCACGATGAGCCCAAGGATGCTTACATGGAAGCGAACAACATACCGAGGTTTGAGGAGGTGACGGATGGTGCCCGCGAGCGCGAGAAGCACGAACACGCCTGCTGCTGCTACATAAGCCCATCCCAAGAATGGGTTCTTGCCACCTATCCAGGAAACCGTGGAGATTACAAGTGACTTGGTTCCTCCGAAGCCTTGTACCGGATAGTCTGAATCATGCATCATGAGCCACACTAAAGATAAAACCGCATCGATACTACTCACTGTAATAGATCTGAACGTAGTATTCTCCCGCAGGGAAAGTGGTTGTATCGTTCCTCCCGTACAGTTTCGAGAACGTGGGCAGACCTGCTGTTCTCATCCAGTTTTGGAAGTGTTCATCTGTTTGAAGATTTGGAGGTGGGTTCTCGTCCGTGTAGTTTGGATACCTGAGTACCCAGTTGGGGGGAGGAACGACCTGGTCGAGTTTTCCAACATAACCGGACGTCGCACTGTACTTCTTAGCTTCGCCAGGCCAGGCGATACCGTTCTGGGTAAAGTTATAGTCCGACGTGCCAGTGCCAGCCGTATCCGTGATTGGACGGAAGCCAGTGAACGTGTCTGTGGATTAACGAGCATTTCGTGGGTGAATCCTCGATAGATAATCGAGAAAAGAGAACCTACCGTTGAATACTGAATTCGCGATCAAACCGCACGGGTAGATAGCCTTTCCGTCACTCGTTACCGCCAATGGCTTGCAGTTGCTGCTGCTAAGCGAACTCGCATCCACATACTGACCCTGAAGTTGGGAGGTGTCCAGGCTCTGTACGTATCGTCGATTGTTTTGATAAAAGTTGGTTAGTTTGTAGTATTGGAATACAGGGGCCTGTAGGTCTGATACGATCTGAAACTTGATGATGCAAGTGTGTTTTTGACTCTCGTTGGCTGCTGGGTCGTAGATATACGCATAGCTTGGGGGAGTAAAAGATTTTCCGCTATCCGATGAACGAAGGTTGTATGAATAAGAAGGCATTGTGGAGAAGTTGGCAGTTGCCAAGGACGTAGAGTTTGGCAAGTTCCAACAGTCCGTGTAGTCGAAAGTCATTTGAGACACCTGTTAGTTTCCGACGGGACATGAAGCGATGATGGACATGCGTGTGCAGAAAGGTAAAGAAAATGAATCGGGAATGAACGAACGGCGTACCAAGCTGCTTCCCCACACGAGCAGACCACCTATCGGGGCGAATATGATGCCAGTGATGAATAGTGTAGGCAGAACTGTCTTGGGGGTGAGTATGGGCTGCCATGCTTTCAGACGCTGTTGCTTGAAAGCGGTATCTAGGGGAATTCGACTGCGGTCGGAGACTGAGAAAGCACGAGTTGGCGGAGCGAGACTTACTTGCAGGGCGTCTCCAGCTTCCCTTTTCCTTCTTGCGTTCGCCGTTCTGGTCGTCCGCGTCGTCGTTGCGCTGCTTTTTGCGACTGAATAGTCCCATTGGTCGTGGATGTGGTCGTCGAGGAAGAGGTCTTTGCTGGGCTGGGCGACACAGCCACGGGTGGCCGTCAGCACTGGTCAGCACAGCCATCGAGGGGACTTTTGATCATGGTCGCGGTGCAAGCCATCGACGAAATAACCGACCCGACAAAGGTCATACAGCGCTTGTACGACGACGATGGTCTCATACACAGTCTACCGTCTGCAGTAACCAAGCACTTTGCTCATCTCTTTCTCGGCGCCAACGACCCACACGCGTTGTACCAGGTCACCGACATCAGCCAACCTTTCACCAGTTCGCTAATCGTGTTCGTGTAGCTCCCACCGCTCGATGCATCTCACCCTCCAGAATCGTACACGCGTGGCACGCTCGTGCGCTTCCGCGGCATGATCCAGGACACTTCGCTTCAAAACGAAATGTATCTCGCGAGGCTCGGCAATGACAAGTGTGGAGGTTGGGGAATACAGCCTGCACGCGACGATTACGACTCGAGTGTCCTTGACCCTGATTGCCTCGGAACCGCCACTATCCTTTGGACAGTCTCTGTGCCCGCCGAGTCTCCCTGGCGAGCTGCTGAATTTTCTCAACGAGATTCAAGTGCGTACGCGTTACCTCTGTGCACTCATGCATTGATCAGTCATGCTAGCAAGCTTCCCAGCACACCAGTCCTCCCAGCCCCACAAGTTCCCCGTTCCAGGAGCACCTCATATCGGTGTTCGAGTCAAGGTACCATATCACAATATCCGTTCCGTGCTTCACTGACCCATACAAGATATATGACGATGCTAACGTAGAAAATTTGCATTCGACCGACATCGTCACTTTCGTTGGGATTGCTTCGTCAGAGTCGTATGTGATGATGAACCTTCCTGGTGACCCTTGGGTCCCTGACATGCTATTTCCAAGCCTCAGCGTAGAGGATGAATCTTCACCAGAAGTCCCCGTTTTACACGTTATATGTTATCAGGTGGACTCTCCAAGTCCGCCTCCCACAAGCGTCGATCCCGGCGTGCGCAAAGATATCATAGATTGGATATCTAATGAGGCCTTGGGTGGCGACAACGGTGCAGCAGAATGGCTACTTCTTCAGCTGGCATCAAAAGTGTTTGTGGAGATATGTATCTTTTGGCTCTTTGTTAATCCGCGTCACAGACACACTCGTGTAATTCCCCTTCTCCCACCTTCCTTGACGATATCGCGCTTTCCTCAACCTCCCGATACCGAGCTCACTCCGACGCTCTCACACGTCCTTGAAGAGCTTCTACCCCAGCATCTCTGTATTCCGCTTTCATTGGATCTCCTGAACAAGACCCCCTTCCTCCCCGAAAGTAAAGAAGAGGACTTGCGCGCTGGATATCTCCAGCTTCCTTCCGGGACTACTATCCTCTTGACCGAGAGTGCAATACAAGAGGGTAAGCTGCTTGAGAGAGGTACGTGACAACTTTTGCTCTATTTCCTGCTCGATAACCGTGGTCGATGATAGGAGTCGTGAACGTCCAAGCGATTCAAGATGTAATTAACTCGCAGACGGTGGAATACATATTTCCATTCTCGAGCAAATTCACCTTCCACACCGATCTCTCCATGATCGTAGTGAGCGAAGGAAGGAAGAGTGCGTTATTTCAGGTGACGTCACATATCGGAGTCCCGCTTCGTCACTACCACTGATCTCTTATTCCTATGTATGCGTGCAGACGAGCGTTAATATACCGCTTCAGTGCTCTCCTACCACTGCTAGCTTGTACAAACCAAAAGATGAGATACATCTGCCCCCAGCGGAGAAAATGGCAGTCTACCGCTCATACATTGCTGCATGCAAAGCGATGTGCGAGAAGGTACAAGTGACCGAAGAAACCTCCAAGGTAGGTGGTCCTTATATCTCATACGCTGCACAATCTCATGTGTATACAGCACATCCAGGACGACTTTGTCCGTCGGCGTCAAGAAGACAAGTCGGTCACACCGGATGAGCTTATACACCTCATGAAGGTGGCTAGGTCAGCACCCCTTCGTTGGTAACGCCTCTCAACTATTAACGCTTGCAACATCAGGCATCTTGCGGCATCCAGGTTACAGGACAAGGTGACCATTGAAATATGGGAGCAAGCTAAAGAACTCGATGGCCGGAGAAAAGGACGCAGTATAGTGTAGGGTGAGTATGCCGGCACGACAGCTGGAAAGAACCTGGCGACTCACCAAAAACCTGTGCTGTCGATTTTTGCAGAGTAAAATTAATAGAAAATAACATGCAGGGATGTCACAATGAGCATCATCTGATTCGAACTGCCTCGCTGCCTCACCTGTCCGAATTGAAACGTTCCATCTCGTCATATTCGAAAGCAGACTACTTACGAATCTTCCCATTGGATATTCCAACGGATAATGATTCCGCTGTCCCCTCCTAACAGCACTCGAGAATGAGCGGCAAAGCTACTCTCATCACACAGGGTACAGAACTCACCTTGCGGCGCGTCCCTCGGAAGGTGAAGATGCTCGCTGATTACGGAGGGATGTCAGTTTTCGACAGCGAGGAATTGTAAGTCACTGGTTATATACGTTGGTTCACGCATCTTATAGATGCGCTCTGTTGCAGTGCCTATCTGGTAAATGTAGAGTGAGTGGTCTCGCTAGGACCTACTACATTAGCCTCAACATCTTCAAGCATCGGAGGTCAAGAGTTCTGGGTCACCTTCGACACTGGCTCGTCGGATCTGGTAGTGTCATTCCAGGTCATGCCAAAACATACGCTTACTATGCCTTTGTTAAGTGGGTCGTCTCTTCGAATTGCGCAGACGCAGACTGTCAAGGAGTTCCGATGTACTCTTCGTCGACATCCTCCACTCTCGATCTGTCTGGTATATTTTTCAGGCTGGCTTATCTTCTAGGTTCCGTGCAGGGCACTGTGGCCACCGAAATCGTCACTCTTGGTACCATCCAGATAGTCTCTCAAACATTTGGTACTACAATCGTTCAACCCAAACTGTTGTACTGATTAATGCTCATACCTCCAGCACTAGCCAATGAAACGAACGGACTCTACCTAGGAGCTACGGGCAATTCAGGAATCCTAGGTCTCTCGTTTCCGCCTGCAGCTGCAATCCGACCGACGACGGGGATGACCGTCCTCGACAACATCTTTGCCCACCTGGCCGAAAACGAGCGTTTCTTTGCCTTCAAGCTCGGTCGCACCAGCACTCTCGGCGGCCCAAGCACGGCCAACTCGTCGGTCACCATCGGCAAGCTCGATCTGTCCATCGTCAACGCGTCAGGCGACGCCGCTCAAATCACGTACTTTCCCGTGTTCAAGACGCAGGCGAGCCCGTACGACTACTGGAAGCTCCCCCTGCTCAACTTGACCATCGACGGCCATGCGTTGCCGTTGTCGGATTCGCTCGTGCCTGGGGCGCCTTCTCCGATCGCGATCTTGGACACGGGCACGACGCTCATCCTCGGACCCAGCCTGGACGTCAACACGTTTTGGGAAAGCATCGGGACGGGGGGATCGACCCGATACAATCCGAAGACGAATCTGTGGGAAGTACGATGTGATCGCGCGGTCGACGTCCGTTTCGCGTTCGGGCAAGGAGACGACGCAGAAGAGTACGCCGTACACCCCGAGGATATCTGTTGGGCTGAGGGCGGGCAGGGGAACGGATGGTGCATGGGAGGCGTGCAAGCCAACGACGGCGTGCGTGACATGAATGCATCAGAGGTATTCGGTCGGCTCACGAGGTTTCGCAGGTGAACTCGGGGGACTGGCTGCTTGGGGATGTGTTCTTGAGGGTATGTCGTGATGTGCTGTGTCTCCTGCTACTACTGACGACAACCAATGATATTTGTTCAGAATGTATACGTCGTCCATCACGGCATGACGTCTTCGAAACCTCCACTCGTAGGACTGTTGAGCCTGACTGACCCTCAAACCGCGCAAACAGACTTTCGAAACACACGCGGACTGGATCCTGCGCCACCGCCATCCGTAGCTGATCGCAGCCGCACGGGTCAGTGGACGGAGGATGTGAAGATTGCTAGTGCAGTGTCAGCGGTGGGCGGGTTTCTACTTGGCGGGTTGGTTGTGGTGTGTTTCAAACTGAGAAGAGCTAGAAGGGCAACTCGCGTCAGGTGGTAACGAGCAAGCACGAATCTGTAGTCCATTCAGGGGCTATGGCTAATACAACAGGGAAGAAGCACACATCAAAACAGTCAGAGTACACACATATGAGATACAGAGATGAGAAAAGAAAGGTGAAAGGAAATGTGCCGACTTATCAACTACATGTATCCTGGCTGATAGCCCTTGTTATTCGGTGGTGCACCCGCTGGGGATCCGTATTGGCTCTGAGTACCAGGGTGCTGATATCCTGGCTGAGCTAAGGGAGGTTCCCACCTAGTTTGGCGTAAAAACTCAGCCATCCACGATCAATAAAGACTCCTTACCCTGACTGCATGTCGGTCTGAAGCTGGCATATCCCGCACACCCAGACTTGTCTAGACCCGAGCGGAATCAAAGGCACGAAACAGAGCTCGAACCACTTGCGCGACTTGGCGGCGAACATGGAGGCTGGCACACTCGGGCTAAGCAACACTCGAATGTCGAGAGCTCGAAGCACACTCACCATTGTGGCATCTTGGGCAGATTCTCGAGCCTTGGTTACCATCGGGCGATATTTTAGTCGGGCAGCCAACTGAAAACCTCGTTGTCAGACGACTGCGGAGGAGTCTGAGGGTGAACTTGCGACTGACATACGATGGGAATGCAAACTGGAATCATGGCGTTGAGAATTATTATGCTTCGAGAGAACCAAGGACGTCAAAGCTTACATAGAAGGTCCAACATCAGAGCGAGGAATGAGTGGAAGCTGGAGCTGGAGACTCAGAAGAGTGAATCCCTTTATCGTTCCCACGGGGTCAGTCGGCGCAGCAACTGCCACTGGCATTGTACCACCGTGACACTTCGGCAACTTTTCAGTGTTAACAGGCCCATTGCAATCTAATGGCCTGCTGAACAAAAGGCCAGAGTACTTGCTAGTATTATTTTTCTTCAGCTGTCAGTCACTATCTTGGATTCACCGTGTATCATTGACAACACTTGCTTAACCACCAGCAGTGCTGGCAACAGCTGATTATGCTCTCATCCAAACACTGCATTTTCTTCATCCAATATCATGGTGAATGATTAGCACACCGATTCTCGTTGTTTCTCGATCTTCGGACTGGGTGGTCCTGCCAAGTCGTCGGTTATCACGACTTCAGTTCTGCGGTACGGAGTGCCTCTTTTGTAGGGTTTAAATCAAGTTTATACGGCCAAGGTCGCTGGCCCGTGCGCGCCTCGCCTTCACCGGCCTGCCGCTTCTGCCACCTCCTATTTTCCCTCTCCGACCTGGCGATGTTTGACCGTGCGCAGCGTACGCTTGAGGGCTCTCCTTAGACCCCTCTCTATGCCTCTCATTAAGAGTCGTCGTGGGTAGTTATTTTTTCGTCACCCTTCTTTTAACCCTCTATTTTAGGGGGCTTACTTCGTTTTTATCTCAATAATCCGGTTGCGTGTACTAGCGTCAGAATTTTGTTCTGCCACAGCGCATGTAATCTATCCACAGCGTGGCCCGTTTGTGGCTGGCTTTACATCCTGGCGCTCGTTCCTTGACCATCAGCCAATTGGCGGTCGGTTTCTTTTTTAGTTTGGTCATACATATTGGGGGACACGGGACACTCCTACGTCATATTGCTTGTAGATAAGAAAAAAGGTACGTGATCAAGAAAGGATTTTTATATGCCTCAATGAGATTCACCCTCCAGGGACCTGTCCAACCGCCTTCAGTCCGAAATCTGGCCAGTGACAGCTAGTAGCACATGCAAATGTGAATGTGTTGTTCCTTGAACATATCAACCCCATCAGTGAGGTTTCCGCCTTCAAACCGTGACATATCCATATCTCGTCCTACCCCAAGGGACCTGGGAAGTGATCAGTCAAGATGACTGGCGAGTATGTACAAGTTGATATGCCTACAGGTCTGTCAAAATCTGGGAGTCTGTAAGTAATGAATTCCCTACGCTCGCTGAAAGTATATGACTTACCCTGAGTCCCTGACAGTCCGATATGATGTATTTACAACAGCGTGGTGTCCCGTGTCCTCAAAACCCAATCAACCGCAAAAGAAGCATTTCGGATCACAAGAAAGTACTGAGCATGCCTGACAGTCGTGTTTTCCATAGTTATCGTTATTTCATTGATTCGAATACTATTACGGTATCTCAAAACGGTTCTTTGAAATGGTCCATCCGACTTATCACCATTGGAGTCGTAGCCTATATAACAGGTTAGCTTCGTCTTGCTCGCCTCCGCCCTAACGGCGTGATGATTCATTTCACACCTCTAACTTCACTGCAGACTTTAGTGGCGGTTGGCGTCGTAGTGGTCTCCGCTCTCACCTTACTCAAGGGGCACCGACGGACGATTCGGGGGTTTCACCTTCCTCCTGGACCTGTTCCTCTTCCCGTTGTTGGGAATCTTCTCAGTATCGACGCGAAGAAGCCTTGGGTCACCTACGCTGAATGGGCGACTCGTTATGGTCCGGTTTGATCCTATATTTGCGCTTGGGAATCGGACCCTCATCTTGTAGCAACAGGTGACATCTTCATGATCCGTGTACTCCAACAAGACATTATTGTAATCAACTCAAAGAAAATTGCCAAGGACCTTCTCGACAACCGATCTAGTATTTACTCGGACAGGCCCTACCTTGCCACGAGAGATGCGTGCGTGTGTTATCCCCCCTTTTCAGCGTTAAATTCACTTGAAATCTGCCTTGTTAGATTTGGCTGGGCCTTCAATTTTGCTTGGACTTCATATGGTGATGAATGGCGCTCATCGAGGAAACTCTTCCATCAGGCCTTCAGGGTCGAAGCTGTGCTTGCTTTTCGTCCTGTTCAGCTGAGAAAGGCCCGCCAGCTCGTCTTGGATATTCTCAGCTCGCCTCACGAGTTCTCTAAACATATCCAAAAGTGAGTTCCGAGTATTGCTCAATTGAGTACATGCACCAACGAGACAAATATACATTCAGGTTTTCCGCTTCTGTGATCATGTCAATAGTGTATGACTACGAAGTTGCCCCGGATCATGACCATCTCGTTGAAATATTTGAGCGCGGAAATGCCCTTGCCTTGGAAGCCCTAACACCAGAAGCATGCGCGTTCTCTTTTCGCAAGTGGTTACCCTCTTTGTAATGGCACTGTCAAGCTGATCAACATGTTAGTCCTCAATCTACCAGAGTGGTTCCCAGCGGCTGTCTTTACACGCAAGGCGGTAGTCTCCAAGCGCTGTGCCACACAGATGATAACAGAACCCTTTGAATATGCTAGAAAGCGCGAGGTGAAATCTTTACTCCTTCCACCCCCTAATGATGACTTACGGGATGCAGGCCATGGGTAGCAGTGCGTCGGCGATGGCGCTTGATCTTTTGAAGGACATCAAAGACGACGATCATTCACGACTTCAATTAGTAAGAGATTCGTGTGCAACAGCTTTTGTAGGTAAGATACATGGCGGAGGATAAATGGAATTCGGTTCATCAATTGACCCTAACCCGCTAGCTGGTGCAGAAACTGTCAGTCTCGATCTGCATGTATGGATGCATGTAATAACTCGTTTTTTTTGCAGACTGCGTCTACGTTGCAATGTTTCATGCTTGCCATGCTACAGCATCCTGAAGTTCAAGGACGAGCGCAGGCTGAGATCGACGCGGTCATTGGCACAGATCGGCTACCGAACTTTGATGACCGGCCAAATCTACCATACGTCGAGGCTGTTTTGTTGGAGACACTAAGGTTGTATGCTGTAGGACCCCTTGGTAAATGCCTTTACCATGCACACTTGGATTGATTCTCAACTTCCCCTTAGCGATTCCTCATGCTACCACGGTCGATGATACATATGAAGATGTTTTTATCCCCAAAGGTGATCGAGTATGATGATCTAAGATCGTGTGTAGTTGACTGTTCGCCCGTTGTAGGATCCATGGTGGTGGCGAATATTTGGTTGGCCATGATCAGTTGCTTTGCAGGATGCTGATACATTCTCTTGAAGGGCCATGCACCACAACGAAGCTGATTATCCAGAGCCCAATGCTTTCAAACCCGAAAGATTCTTTGTAGATGGGAAG